>JAMAHF010000163.1:0-18231 GCA_023627405.1 Penicillium sp. S1316
GGAAGAACAAATTTCTAGTTCCCTGTCAGTGCGCGAGGGAGGATTGTAGGATTGGCCACTGACTCGCATATCTTCTAGTTCCTGCATTGATATCTCACGTGGCTGTGATTCATTGTATACGGGCGATGGTGAGCAAGGCGCGAAGGATTCGTTTGCATCGGGTGGTTGTACAATGCAGCAGAGGAAATTGGAAGCATCAGACCAAATTGCTGTTAAAACACTGATCACATCCATTGTAACGGGAGCGTCCAGATATAGATTGTTTTCGAATCCAAAGGAGTACAACTTTTTGCTACCTCCCTATCTACTTGGGTGTCCATTTATATATCTGAACTTATACTAATTCCGCGTATCTCCAGACGTCGTGGAGAAGCCCAAGTGAACCAGTACAATCCACACGGACTACCTACGATGCAGAGCGATGCTCTTGCATAGGCCTCTGGACCAATGGTTTTGCGATTTGAAGGAGATTCAACCCTGTCTTGCGATACTAATTTAATGCAAGACTACTGCTTAACGTTAACGTTAACTGAAGCACACAGTAAATAATGCTGGATTGATAGTGTAGACTAGCCATATAAGGTATAGATTAACTTTCGCGAAACTTTCGAAAGCGGTTGTTTCCCGACAACTTTCCGACATCTTCCCGACACCTTTCCAACATTTTTCCAACATCATTTCGACTGGTTTCCCTGATTTTCCGACGACTTTTGTCCAGAGTCTGGCGTGGATCTTATCACGAAACTTGACATCCAACATTATGGCTCTTGAATCACGGCACAAGCCACTGACAGTTCAAGATGCACTCGCTAAACTTCATGATTCTTCCGTTGTCATCGATCGTCGTGGAGGTTGTAGCAAAGAAGAGGGGAGGCGAACTGCCGAGACCGAGATTATACTGGCGCAGGGTCAACCAGTACCAGGGTCGAAAGGCGAGAAGAATAGGACGAAATACTGGAAATTCCTTCAGAAAGTGGATAAGCTATCTGGTCGGCCTATGGTCTACCTATCCGCCGCTGCTCTTGGCCTGTCCGCCGTTGCGAACATGAGGGAACGTGTGCGACTGGATTTACCTTACGAAATCCACGCGATAAAGGAAACACTCCTGAATCCAACTTTACTACGCCTTACTTATCCTAATAGCTGCCCGGCACTGACCCAAACCGATGACTCAGCTCTTCAGTTACAGTCGATAACGCGTCCGCCTGAGGAGCAGAGTATGTGATCGCCTAAGTTAATACAAATGTCATTAGCTAATACAACGATTTAGATACAACTAGTCCAGATATCACGTCCCTTGATGCACCCCAGCATAATCCCACGCATGCGCTAAAGCATCTACAATCGGTGGCGTTGAACCTCCAACTTAAAGACCTCGTCGAATTTTTCCAGAAGTACGAAACGAGCAATCAACAGTTGCAAATGGAGTGCCCATTTAATGGAGATCCCCTGCCGTTCATCCGATTTCGATTTGGCCAACAGGCGGAACTTCATGCAACTCTCGAGTTTTCCCAACCATTGGCGACCCTTTTCATTCAGTACGTCATGAATCGGGGAGCGGGGTAGTTGTTCCGTTTATGCTTCTTTGCACCGGAAGTATCGTACAGCAGGGTTGCCAAAAAACATACACGTTTGGCCTTCTTTCACTTCGATTATCTCTAGGCCGGTCTCATCTGTTCCTGTCACAACATTTGGCACAGGTTGAGGTGTGTTGGGCCCAGTAACTCTAACTGCTCCTGCGGAACCTTCTTTATAAACAAGTACGGCTCGGACTGAGGCATCTGCGGTTGAAAAGGATCTCGGGAAGGACTTCGTTGGATCGATAGTAACATTATTGGAAGTCTGTACACCAACGGTTAGTGTATGTTGGTCAACCTAGCATCTATATTGAAATACATACCAGTTCTCGAGCATAGCTCTCAAGTTCTGTGTCGGTAAGGTTAGAAAATTTTATGACTTTGATTTGGCTCGTTGCTGGCATAACCCAAGACGCCGGTTGGGCTTAAATGATCGAGGTCCAGGGCCACTGGTGTTGAGATCAGACGGTGATCTTCGAGACGCTGGTATTTCGCTCAGATTTGGAGTTTGGTAGAAGTCAATATGAAAATCTCCTTTTAACTAGAAAGAAAATTAGTTAATGGTTATATCTCGGAAAAAGAGATCTCACATTTTTGCCTGTAGCCTGCTTACCGAAATTGAAGATACCCAAGGACGCGGGGCAACGACGAGAAGTGCCTGACGAAAACCACGTGACAATCATTGCCAAGACTTACCTTGATTTTCCCGCAATCATTCCGCAATTTTCAAACAGTTTACCAACATCCTACCAACCTTTTCCGTGTATGATTATTTGAGAACGTCAAAAAGCTACTCATAGCCAGACTATTATAGGCCGCCTTATTGTTATTGGCTCAATCTTCCTTGTCCTATAAATGTGCATGCATTCGAAAACTGTAAGAGCAGGGCAAGTCTCATCGAATGCACACATGCATGCGTGCTCTACGGTAAGCTGAAAGACCCCAGTTGCGTCCGAGGTCAATAAGAGGCTCAGCTTTTCAAATTTCATCATATTTAGCCAATAGCGACCGTTACTTGCTCTACCTCTCGTTGCTCCAATTTCCCTTCTGGTTGGACGGAATGGGATGGCTCGTTCCCGCCGAGAGGTTTTGTTGCTTTTGGCTGATGCAAGAGATCCCCGTTGGCTGATAGTGTGAGGTCCTTGCGCCAATTTCCAACAGATGACTTGCTGTCCAATAGTCCGACCTGGCCTCAAACATGAACTTGTTGTGCACGGGGCTCCTTTTGAAAGGCATCTTAACTCTGTTGATTGGGTTGATGGTTTGAGCAAAGTCCGCGTCCGAGTTTAGGCTACCTCTTTCAGCCTGGTCAAACGCTTCTATAAATCCCACCCTCGTCCTTATACGGATTCATTCCTGGCATCAACTTTCCACGGAGAGCAGAGTCACAACCTCAGCTCACACCTTTGTCATTTATCTTGAGTCTCAGCTTAGTTTTGTGACAACAGACCCACAACTCGCCACGCTACGTTCACCCACGATGTCAGGCATTGATCCTAACGCTCGAAAGGAAGTCAACGACGCGCTCATCAGCTCTGGTGCCGCTGCCATCGGACAGATGGTTGACACCGCCAACTCGTCCGTTGAGAAGCGTCGTAGGAGCAAAGCAGAGCGAGAGAAACGAGAGGCTGAAGAGAAGGCCGCTAAGGAGAGGGCAGATGCCGATGTTAGTGCTCAATTTCAGACCTGCAAACCCTTTCTGTACTGACTGTTATTAATAACAACAGAAGGGCGGCGTGTCTGGTTAGATGGTTTCTTTCTGCAGTGGCACCCCAAATTCCATTCTCATCCCTTGATTTTCACCCGTAGACTTGCTCCAGAGGCGAGGAAGGGCCTTGCTTTGAGTGGGCTGCGATCCATAATCCCTTGGCTGAGTAAACTGTGTCTCACTGTGCTGGCATTCTCACCTTATCGAGAGTTTCTCCCTCGCAAGCGCTACGTGTCTTTCTAAATAGTCATATACCTGTTAAAAATAGGTGAAGCTACTGGTAGCAGGCTCGCCCAATCAATATACTTCGGGGAATCAAGCCATGGGATCGGTTGCTTCAAAGTCTTGACAAAACGTTTAACTCGTAACTCCGCAGGGTGGTGAGGATTACCCCGCCAAGTGACGCGGGCACTTAAATCTTCTGCATGGCCGATCATAAAACACTACGGCGCCCTCGACCACCTCGAATTTCTCTCTACGATTTCAGCAACTCACAAACTCGTGTCTCTCGGCTCTGCTCAAGTATTGGAGCTTTTTCCGACGTGATGGACACTAACGCGCTTGTCGATCTCGTGCATGGGGTGCAGGGGCAGCTTTGGGTGGACAAAATGAATGAGACCCACATAACTGGCCGTCTCTGCCAGTGGGTATCAACTTTCCATCCTGACAAACTTCCCTGTCAACTTGACGGTACCTTTCATCATGGTTCATTTAATGCCGGCATGAGGATGATCTTCAGTGATGGCACGGCTTGGATGGTTCGCTTCCCGCGGAAGGGAATGGTCAGTGACAACTACGCCGACGAGAAAGTCGCCATGGAGGTGACGGCCCTGAGTATCATCCGCAGCAGGACTACCATTCCCGTGCCGAAAATCCAAGCGTGGGGTCCCGCTGCGAGCAACTCTCTTGGTCTAGGCCCGTTTATCATGATGGACTTCATTGACGGAGTGAGCCTTAGCGACCTCCTCCAGGACCCCAATGCCGAGAGCCCTAGCAGAGCCATGAAGGAGGATATCAGTGATAGTGAGGTTGAGGCTATCTACAGGCAATTGGCGAATTTCCTTCTTCAGCTTTTTAAACTTGATTTTGACCGGATTAGCAGCCTGCCTTACCCGCAGCCTGAATTAAAACGCCATACACTCCCACGGCCGCTAACATTCAAAGCACATAGCATTCTACAAAATGGAGGAGTTGACACTTTTGGTATGCCTTCTCCTTTCTCATCCTCAATGCTGTGATGAAATCTAAGCGAATAATGTCTAGGTGACCGATCCCGGGGGTTTGCAACCACGACCGAGTATTTTCAATATGTCATTGGGCAGGACTGGGAGCAGCTCATTCACCAGCCAAACTCAGTTGTTGGTTTTTACGATGCTAAAAACAAATTTGTGGCGTTCAAGGTCCTAAAAAGCCTGATACGTGACTTTGTCAATGAAAAGTATGACCATTGCAAGTTTAAACTGATTTGTGATGATCTCGGGTTAGCAAATTTGATTGTCCGTGGTAGGGAGGATGTTACTGTTGTTGGAGTAGTGGACCTCGAGTGGTCTTATATTGGACCCGCCCAGTTGTTTGGCTCGGCACCGTGGTGGCTTCTTCAAGACAGGCCCGTCAACAGCGCATGGGACTGCAAGGGTGATGAACTGCCCAGGATCGCCACCCGGTACTTCAAATACCTAGAAATCTTCATACATGTCTTGGAGGAGGAGGAGGCAAAACTGCCAGGACACGAAGACAGAGAGCTATCCAGACTTGTCAAGTGGTCGCAAGCATCAGGAGCCATGTGGCTGCACATGCTCCTCTCATCCGGCTTTAACGACCATCGGAGCTTTCCTTTTGTACAACTGCGCCGACATTTGGGGGTTGATGAGTGGGCTAGACGTGAGAAAGACTTTGACAACGCAGATGAGCTTGAGGCATTCGCAGAACGGAAGGTGAACGAGTTGGATAAGTACGATGAAGCCTTGGAGAAGATGGAGGAGAAGAAAGAGCTCCTGGACAGCGGGGAGATGACGAAGGAGGAATTTATCGCCCTAATAGAGCCGGACTATGTGTATAGTCCCTCATCGCATGTGGTCAACGATGAGGAATGATGGAAGTACGGATCCAATTCTAGAAAAGATTGATTCAGCTAGGAGTGGCTGATAATGTCATTGTTGATGTATGGTGCTTGTATCTGTCGACGTTCCTTCTCACCGTTATCCAGGCGCGAGCCAATTGTCATATTGTTTCATTCGGATTGGTAGAGAGCAGCTCTGGTCCCAGCGATGCCTTGACCCGACGCTAATTTTGTCACCTGAGATGACCTTGGTGGTTCAAGCTATTGCGTTTTTTTGCGCACCGCGATCCGGTAAATCGAACGGCCACGCGCGAGAGAGCTCCAGCCCTTCTTTCTCGTTGCGCGCATGCGCCCGCACAAATTCATCTCTCGCCTTGGGGAGAATTCGGTCGAGCTCTGCGAATTGCGCGTGGCTCACCAATCCCCGGGCCTGGAAATACTGGCTGCCGATCATGCGCTGCACGTCTCCCATTAGCGCCATTGCTGCCGAAGCGCCTGCGCTATCACATTTGATCTTCCGGAGAATATCGTGCGAGAACGTAAGCGGTGCCTTTGTTCCAGTCCTCGATATCCTCGAGACACCAGCCCAATTCTCCTCTTGCTGCTTGGCTAGGAGTCCAAGGTAGGTCGCCTCGCCGTCGACAAGAAGGTTCCGTGCGAACAGAAGTAAGTCAAAGCAGTCTGTCTGCCGGAACTCGAGGGCCTTGAACAACCGGGGCTTCGTTTTGTGCAGGAGATATCTGTAAAGCGCGAGCAGAGACATGCTAGTAAATAAGGACTCCACTTTGCGGGTTGCGACTGCTTGGTCGTGTTCATCCTGGAATAGCGCTTTGACGTCGGCGAGCTTCGGTCGGTCGAGGAGGCCTTCGGGTGGCGGTCCATTGTAGTCTAGGATATACGGTTCGATGGTGTGATGGTATAGCGGGGCGAGTTCTGTAGATTGCCAATCAATGAAGGCGCATACCTCTGATGGATCCTCTGGATTGACAAAGACATTCTCGACATGCAAGTCGTCATGCCAGATGCAGGAGGCTGATATGTCCTCGTCCTCGGGTAGTAAGAAATCTACCACTTTGAGGAAGCTCTCGATCGCGAAAAGCTTTGTCTCGCGGGACGGCTGGTACGTCCCCGAATAGTGAATAGCAATGGGCGATCGTGGCAGTTGCTCCATACTTTTGATACAATAAGCTTCGCGCTCTCCAGTTGCCCTTTCATACGCGTCTACGGTATCCCAGGGGCCTCGGTCAAAATCCAACTCTGCCCTGCCATCATCGACATTCTGCCGACTCACCGAAGGCCCAACAGCGAACCTCTCATCGACGGCGAGATTCCCATCTTTATCCGTGTACTGGAGGTTGGGACTTGACTGGTCGAGGTCACCTCGGTAGTACAGACTCCCATACTTCGAAAAGCAAACCTGGGACCAGAGCTCCTGGTAGGAGGCAACTTTTTCAAGCACCTTGAACTTAACCGGCGCGTCAAGTTTGTCCCACAGGCTACTCAGGGGTACGCCGCGTGCATTCTCCATTAGGATGTACTCCGCCGCAACAGGATTATCGGTCGAAGAACTCCAGGAAAGAACTTTGGGAACTGGCGTACCGAGGACGTTGCTCATCTATCTAATGTTAACAAAAATACACGACAAATAAGGGAAGATGTGCATACGAAATCCATAGTAGCGACTTCCGAGGCAGTGGTTAAGTGCCGAAGCCCAGCATTCGGATTTGGAACTTTGCCCACAGCTTGGAACCCATTGTCCATGGTGAAGCGTATAGCCTTATTGTGCATTCCATCTGCCATTTTTTCAATGCCGATACACGTTCGCGGCCCATTACTTGCAGCCTCTGCAGCCCGAACAGCCAAGCGGGCGAGCTCATCAACGTCAAAACGGATGTGTCTCTTGGCCAATTCACTGGCTTCGTCGGTGAGGAATCGGCCGCGGGTGAATCGAAAAAGGGTTCCATCGTGTGCTGTATGCTCGCACGGTGAAGGAGGTTTAGTCGTCGTAAGCTGTCGGGCTTGGGCGGTCATCATCAGCCGGGCGGGGCAGTACCGGATTCTAAACGGTAGACTGAACGAGCAGGGTGAGCTGAGCGCAAGTTTGCGAGCTAGCGGTAATACATACTAGAGCATCTCCAGTCCGCCAGTGACAGCCACATGAGGAGCCGGTGGCACAAATGCGGAGACTGGCGTGGGGATAGGATAATCGAGGAGTTGGGGAACTTCGGGTGAAGAGCGACGGAGAACTCGAAAACAAAGTAGAGCGGTGAGTGGTGACAGAATTCCGCGCGACACCACACCCGGAGACGTAGCCTTGCACAGCCCCAGTAACTATAGGGCTCAGGCAACACGATCTACAGTAATCTCTTCTGCGTGAACTATGGAGAGGAGAAATCAAGTAAAATGGCGCGCTAGTAGCTCTGTATTCAAAATAGAAATACCATCCGAACTAGAGCCGAGTCCAAAAATGACAACATGCGATGCACAGAATGAAACCCTATGTACAACACCCAACCCCTCATCCTCTTGTCAATGTCGTTGTACAAGTCGTCAAAAAGGCTGTCGATCTTCTCCTCATTTGACTTCGAGTCATCAATAGGCATATCTGCTTCAGCGAAGACGCGGTGAGAATTCTGTGCTGCCAAATCCTTGATTGTTGGGTTCGATGCGTTCTTGTTTGCCTGTAGCTTGTAGCGCCTGTACACCTTCCCATCTTTGGTCACCAGCTCCCCGTTGTCCAGTCGCACCCCTATTTTGGCGTCATTTGCGGCCATCTTTGCTGGTGCTGCGCGTGTACCAGGAGTTCCTCCGCCTGCCGCAATCTTTGTGACTCGGGATACGGATGCGGTGACCCATGACTTCAGCGCCTTAGCGCCATCTTTCAGTGCTCGACTCATTTCCCTAAGTATAGGTGCGCGAGTCAGTAAGTCTGTTTGTGAAATATGCACTCTAAGGAATATTAGATCTACCTGTGGGGGTTTGCAGTAGCGTGTAAGTCTGTCAAAGTGCTTACGAGCAAAATGTATTTAGCTTCAGAAACTTGGATTGTTTAAGAGGAAAACGTTGTGACTTTATAGATAAGTTAAGTCTAGGCTCAGCAAGATCGCGCGCTTTCCCTGGGCGCCGATGGGTATACAGGTGAAGAAAGCGATGGTTAGCCGGCTGATATGATCGAATCATTTTCTGGCTTTATTGAAGGTTAGGCGCTTGCAAAAGCGGCTGTCTCAGCTTTGATAGGTCCGTTTTATGGCGTGAGTTTATTGGATCGTGAGGCGTAATCATGTTGGAGCTCAGGCCTTTGCCCGGCGCCTAACTGTAGCTCTTGAGTAGGCGAACCAAATACAAGGAAGTGAATTTTTTTTTTTAAAATATTGAATCCTCTGGAGTGGAGATGGTTATGTATTTATCATCCAGACACAAACACTGTCCTGTAGAATCTACCCTCCTAAATACCATTATGGTGGTCAGACCATGCGTCGGCCGCTTCTTGATTGGAACCGTATATTTCTCAAGCTGCCGTGTAACACACCATGTCAGCTCGGTTAGACTACTCAATATCACGCACGGATTGGTGTTTTGCCGCTCAGCCTCATATGAATCTGAACCCAGCCTTCTAGCTGCCCTCTGTGAGGAGGGGTATTCGTCCTATCAACTTGAACCTAAGCTCACCGTTTTGTATTGTTATTTGGATGGGCTTAATTCAATTCTACTCCTTCCGTGAGTATCAAAGTATGGGTGCTGATTTTTAGTTCGTTCATTAGCTTGGGAATTATCCCCTTGGACTAAGCAATGCTGATAAGATTTAAGAGGGTTTGACCTACTAACCCCCGCATTTGTGTCCCTGAGGCCACCAAGCGCCTTCCGCACAGCGCTTACGAATGGTAATTTCATCGTTGGAGTGAGACAACATTATGCATTGTTACGATCACCGGGGCTATTTAAAGATTAGGGAGCGTCGCAATCAGCCGAAACGTCCTAGGATATGCCGAGTATTCACAAGCACTTTTAGCTATAGCTTGGTGTGCAACCCATTCTCCGTCCCCCAGCCCCGCGCCTCTTTCTGGACCCCATTACCTTAATAGGGATGTCCCCAAGACAATCGATCAACTCTCTTAAGAAAACCTTAAGTGAAGGTCAGGCGCCTACTGGCCAGGATTTTTGATTGTTGGACCATCATTGCTGCTGGGTGACATTCGAAGGCAACTAGCAAAACTTGCTTCTTCTCCATTGCGTGGCGCTGCCGCCTGTCAGGAATGCTAAAGATTCAGCTTGTTCTCTAAATAAACAGATGTCTGGGGCGGAGTTATATACCAGGCCAGTTTCTCTAATGCGTATGTCTAAAATGGCGTCAACATCGACCTTCTGCTCTGTGATTGCTGCTTCGGGGTCAGCTTGGCCCTTCCCATCTGCAGCCATTCTTTCTGTTTCACTGGTGTTGGTACCCCTGGCGAGAAGGCGCACGCATAAATCCTCCATCTGGCTTTGCTTTGCCGTTATACCACGTCTAAAAGGAACTCTTTGGCGAAAATGCCAGAATTCTGGAAGCGCCTGTATGAGAGGGGCCATTCAACGACGCGAAATATCCTACCAGGCTGTGCTGCGCATGAAACCTGGCGCAGCGTAATCCTTCGACGCGTTATGCAGTTGACCGGGCTGCCCGGTCATGGTGTTGCGCGAGGCTGATTTGACCTGGGTATATAATGCTGAGCCCCGAGTGTCCGGGAAGCCCATCGAACCATTCCTTTTATCATCCTCGGAATTTTCAACAATGGTCTTTGGTAGCCGGCTCTTCCGCAAAAGCAAGCCCAAAGGCTATTACTCAGAATCGAACATTTTGCAGTACACAACCGCTGCAGATGGTACGCGGCCCGCATTCGTTACCCTTCCTGTCCCGAATACTCATCTCAGTCTTTAGTGAGAACGCAGGCGCCCCGCGAGTGTAGCTCAATCTCCTCAGTGCACACAGGCACCAGCTTCCCGATGCCACCCACAGGCTGTCATCCGCAAATGCGTTCATTCCCACCGCCACCATCGCAGACCTACATGTTTGCGAATGCCTACAACCACTCAACACCAGAGTCCGCAACGCCTTACTCCCATCCCCCCCACATCCCTTCTTCAGGTACAACCCCTTCCGTATCCCAGCGACGGTCGCAGCGGCCTACGTGCCGCGAATGCAGCACGCCTCTCAGCCTCTACCCCGTCCGCAAAAATGATAAAGGGCGACAAGGCCGCACGTATTACAAATGTAACCGATGTGGGGAGTTCCGCTCGTGGGCGGACGACGTGGGCGTCTCGCAGAAGAACCCACTTTGCAAGTGTGGAGATTACACTCGCTTGGATAAGTCGAAAAAAGGGATGTTGTATTTTAGCTGTGCGCTTAAGCAGTGTGGGTTTTGGGCGGATAGGGATTGGAGGGATGATGAAGAAGCTAGTTCAAGGGATGGGCATGAGACTCAGATGCCGGAGATGGCGGGGAGCGCGGTGTGAGCGAGATGAAGAAGGGGTGGGTGTCGTGTTTCCATTTGGGAGTTATGCTGTCTTTTCTGAGATGTTTTTAGGTTTCATAGTTCGGTCTTATGATGTATGACTTCCTATACTTGGTTGGGTACTATTGGTATTAAGAACGAAGTCGGTGAATATCCTAACTGCCATTATGAGAAATGGAATAGGAAACCTACTAGATTACGGACACGTATACATGAGAGATGGCGACAATTCTACCTTGAAATATTGAGACGGCCGGAAACGTTCATCTATGCTCTGCTCCCTAACGTATCCATACCCCGCAAACGAGTCCAACGATGACCAAACCGACAGCAATGACGGCTTGCCCTAAGCTAAGCTTCAAGCAAGCCCTAGTTAGTTCCGATCCGAGACACCGTAAGCCTGATATCCTCTGCAGATCCTCCAGGGCAGGAGAGCGCGTAGTGTGATTTCTTAAACTCGCACTAGCGGTAAGTATTTGGCATTTCACGACCACCCATATGCCTCCGTCGCCAGTTTTTATTGAGATTTGCATCCTTTCCGGTAGCCTCTGGACCCTCGCCCGCTTTGGAGTCGTTCATAATGAATAGGAGGGTCGAGCGCAGCGCCGAGCATATTCTATCTAACCATGTCTATCTAGCTACCGTGTGGTCAATAGGAGAATTCGCTCAGCTAAAGTTGGAAAGTAACTTTAACGCTATTAAAGAGGGTGGCGGCTTAGTCGGACCTGTTAGGAAGGAGCAGAAAATACAATACGACTTTGAGCGACCGCAGTTAGAACCCAGAAAATGTGCTGGCAAGCCAGATAGTCGAGTTTCCGGATTCTCATCCGGAAACTCTCTGGGCCATTTTGAGAGTAGGGAGTTGCTCTTAACATTGCGAGTACGGTAATTGCGCTTACACCTATACACCTGCTGGAGATTGACTGCCCCTGCTCCCCACGTCAAGGATTTCAGGGCTGAGCAATGTGACTTCCCTGGCTACCGGTAACAAGCAATACTACGAAGTGGTCGAAGCTCTTCAATTACTTTATACATACTGTGGCAGAGCGACCGAATCCACGTTTGCGATCATCTCTGTTTGGCAGAGCACTGAAGTTATTGAGGATGATCATCGATAAAGAGTCTTGCTATGGCGTGTACAGAGAATGATTCCTATTCCACATCCTTGAAATAAATCTGCAGATGTTCGAAATCGAGAAGCCAGTTGTTGACAATAGGTTTAGTGAAGGCACACGTCAAGCGCGAAGTCGGATTCCATGGACCTTCTGGGTATGGTTTTTGTAATGCGTCACGCTGGGTGGAACAAAGTGAACCTTTCTCATGCCACATAATCCACAAGGTTTTATACCACTGTCGAATGCTGCGAGTTCGAGTTTGTGCATGTTCTCCACATGGTCCCATAGCTTGTTCCGTTTACTCTTTTTCTTCTGGCGGTCCGTAGGAGCGAGGCTCCGGTTCGACAAGCAGAAAGGACACTGTAGAGGGTCATATTTCTCTGCAATGCTTGCTGGGGCTGTTGCCCACGTCGTTGTTTTCCACTCCGGCTGGGGACCTACCTTGCTCTCTTGCTTCCCACGACGGGGGCTCTCTTTCCGACGCTGCCACCGAACCAGGAGCCGGATGAAATCCAATCGACGAAGATGCGCCTCCTCATCAGTCTGCGGCGCCGGTGAGTAGCAGAGCAACCGGACTGCCTCTTCCCGCTCCGGGACAAAGTAGCCGTTTCGAGCTATGCTCTGTTGTTCGCTCTCCTCATCGTGGGGTTGAGTTTCGTATTGCCGGTTAAATATTTCCGTGTCTTGATCCCGAAAATGTCGTTTCCGGTTCTTCTCCAGGGCTGCTTCACGGAGCCTAGTGAGAGTCCGATTTAACTCAGCATCTGCTTCTTTCTTTTGCTGACCAATTTTAAAGGCTTCTTCGCAAAGCTTTTTGGCCTTAGGGTCTTCTTCCTCGTTCAGACTCAACCTGAGTTCATTATCTTGAGTCTCCTTGACGGTAAATCCAAGTTGATGGATCTTTGTAGTCAGCTGGTGGCACCGCGCGCGCAGCCGTCGGACTTTGGGATGGTTGCTGATTTTGCGTGATTGCTCGTCGGTCAGGCGAATCGGGGCTGTATTATCCGCCACGAGGGTTGCTGTTCGCATTTCCCTCTGCACCACCTCGTTCGACGCCCGTCTGTGAAAAGCAGCCGCCGTGTCAAAGTCAACCTTTTCATTCAGATAGTATTTGACCGCGTTTGACTCATGATCAGCGACCTGATCACGAACCGATGCCGGGGCCTGATCTGTTCCAACTGGTTAGCAGAAGACCACTATGGGGATCGCAGAGCCATACTATTGATTGCATTAATAGCACCCCGGCGGACCTCTTTCTGGGTCAAGTTTTCCTCCTGACCTGCTTTTCTCCCGATCCTTTTTATATAACGAGCCCAAGTTCTCGCTTTAAGTGCCAATAGAGGAGACGTGCGGTAACCCTCGTCGGTGCGTTCGGGCTCACGAAATATTGGGAGGTCCAACTTGTCTCGCTTGATCTTCAGGCGGATAGCTCGTCGATGATGAGGGATGGGCGCTGTGTAGATGTCCGCCACGTCCCTGATCGTAGCCACAAAGATATCGTCGTCAATTCCCAGTGCCAAGAGTTGCGAGAGAAGGTCAAACAGAAGGTTGTCTTCGTGTTCAATAACAAACCTCTTTCTGTTTCTCAAGGTCAGTACTATTTAAATAAGATATTCAAAGGCGGGCTCTTTGGCTCACATCCGCGGCTTTCGATCTTCTCCTTTTGTGTGAAGCAGTGTCACAATGGCAGCCAGTAGATTACGACGCCCACGTACAGGATTGCGGTTAATGTAGAATTCAATGTGTCTCCACAGGATAGTGCCGGTTTCCTCGTTACCAGCAAGATAGCCGTCCTCGGTCACACGGGAGCTGTCCGACGTATAACCACCATCCATATCATGGTCCCTGTCCAACCCATCTAACTCACTGCTGATGCCTGTCTCGTAGCCTGAATCACTTGAAGATCCACCGCTCAAGCCGTCGGCTGAATATGGATCATGCTCGTCCTCAGCTTCTATCTCTTCTGCCGGTGCCTTGAACGTGCCGTCTGGTCCAGGATCCACCGCGTGTCTCGTGTCAAATAGCGAGACCGCCCGACAGGCTGATATGCTTGATAGATTCAGACCGACCAGCGGATAGAGTCGCTGCTTCTCGTCCGCGAACACCGAGTCACAGTGGACAAGATGTGTGACCTGAAACTCCAAGAGGTCTATACAATCCGCTGTAGGTTTCGGTAATGGAAGCTTCCGCAAGCCCATCTCCTTGCTAATTTGGTTCTTGTACTACCACCTTAGGTAAGAAACCGGGACAAAGATTGGGAGAGCAGAACCACATACATTAAGACAGTCACGCCGCATGTCAGGATCCATGTCTCGACCATTCTTCAGGTAATAAAGCCTCTTCAGCGTCCGCCAGTAATTGGCGAGGGTTCCATCGGCTTTGATCGACCCCCTGAAATTGTCTTTGATCCAGTCAAACCAGGACTTGACATCCGCCGCGGTGAGGCTCTGGAGCAGCTCATCAGGATCGAGCTCGGCCTCTAGACAGAATCTGGCCACCATCGGTATAAGCACGTCGTGCAACGACAGTTCAAGTGATGAGGACATACCGATCCCACTTGCCTCGCAGCGAGGCGGCGGAGATGTTTGTATTCGGTGCATATTGGGGCAGCGTCGGCCCGTTTGCAAGGTGTCGCTCCCGACGCCTCGCGTAGTAGAGGTGTGACTTCCGCTCAGGGGCCTCTGCCCGACGTTGTACGCTTCTCCACCTGGGGAGACCCGAGTAACCCATTGAACGAAAGGAAGGCGTAAAGCATCGGTGGATTGATGAGAGAGAAGAGGACGGGGGTACAGAGAGGCATCGTGGGATTTATAGTGTTGGATGTCGTTTCCCCGGCACAGTCTGTCTCGCAACGGGAATTTGCGCCGTCCGTTCGCCATGACTCTGGCTGTTGACGGGTGGTGTATGTCATTGGGTATACTCTTTGGGAGACGCCAATCGCGAATCATAGTGGAGCCCGGCGAGTCTGGTGGGGATCGCCGTGCCGCAGGGGAGTGCGCCCCCGATGAGACGTCAGCTGTAACGCCGTTACGAAGCCGCTCTGGTAATTTTGGCGTGGTAAAGCGGCGGCCAGGGACTTCCCGTTGGAGTTTAGCGCCCGGGGCCGTCATCGCCCGAACCGGCCAGGGCCATCGCCCGTTCAGGCGATGCCGGCCCCCAAAGGTACATTCAATATGTTATTTGCCCCTTTATTTTATGTATTTAGTCGAACATCGCAGCTAGATAGAAGAAGCAGAGACCTCCATATAAGCAGGTCATGCCGCAAAGGTTCGATACAAGTCATTAAATTGACCCTAAAGTTTGACAGCTCGAATCCTCCAGGATTCCTCATTCACGTTAGTCGCGCTGGTCGACCGAATGTGGGGTCTGGCCAACGAAGAGGTGGCCTTTGCGCGACTCCGGATTTATGGACCGTTTACCATGGACTGGATACAGCATGCGATACCCGACCTCCGTCCAACACAGATGGTACTGGCCCAGTGGATTGTGGAACACAACCGGCTTGTGATGGAGTGCCCGAAGCCGGTTGTCTCTGGATCGCATCGCGCGCTGCAACGTCTCGTCACGCCAGATATTCTCGCAGGGCTCTTAGGTCTCTCCGCCTCGCAGCGGAGGCATATCAGTCGACGGCCCCGTCCTATGGGAGATGCCTGGGACCCGACTGGGCAATATCCGTACTCTACGGCCGACCAACTGTGGAATGCGGCGATGCGGATGGAGCGACGATGGTGGCGGTCACTCTGGCCGGGTCGATCGCACGAAAGGTCAGTCACTCTCAACCAGGTCATTGGCGTCTTTCCCCGTCTCGACTCGGATGCTGTGGACCAGGTCGCGCAGTTTCTAGAGCGGCGAACATGGCGTGGGGGGAGGGCGTCTGCTACGTTGGAGGACGTGATGTTGTATCTACAGCGAGAAAAGCGCGTGTCAGATGCGGACATGCATTATGCGCGCAGGCGCTTGGGGCTGGAGCAGGAAATCACGGAAAGTTTGCAACTCCACGGGTGGGAAGCATCTCATTGACGGGAAGTACGTGGAATGGATTTCGTCTGTCGTCTGTTGGCTACCTCGTTTATTCTCTTACATAAAGGTTCTGTTCTGTGACATGCCAGGTCGGGCTGGATATTATCAACAAACCCGAATCCCATGATCCTCCGTACACATCATACCCCATACGCGGTATATTCCATTGCCTCTTCCACTCATACTCCGCTACTGCCTCCTGGTCTTGTGCTCGCCGTAGCGCGTCACGTAGCTTCTGGGTCGCTCCTGCGTGAGTATTTGAATCTTTGCTTTTAATTGATTGGATAGAGGACTTGTGTTTAAGATCGTCGATCCGAATTCTGCGGACTGCGGCCTGCTGGGAGTTGCTGATTTGGGTGGATTCACTTGTTTGGGGCGTCAGCGCCTCCTGGATTGGGGGAACGGAAGGAGCACGGCAATCTTCCCAACTAGACTTCACCTGGGTGGAAGCTACCGCGGGCTGAAAATTGCTGAGCTGTCCAGATTCGGAGCGTAGCGAAGATGCTGTTTGCAGAGCACTGCCGAACCGGAAGATTTCGTGCGGATGCTGGTTTTCGTTGGGCTGACTGACATTCTGTCGGAGAGGACGCTGTCCCTGTCGATTAGGGTCGCAGTGGTCGTGCGGATTTTGAGACCGCGCCAGGGGAGTGTTTTCACTCTGGGTTGACTGTCTTTTTAACGAGATATTTTCCCAAAGAGATATATCGATCAGGCCTTCTAGGAAACTAGTTAGCTAACCTCTGTTATCCAGGTGGTTGGTCATTACCCAAAGAAGCCTTATAGGCGTCTAGATTATCTGGGTAACTTCGCAATGGCCGTACGTATTCGGATGGCAAAGGGAGCCCATGAGGGTGAAAAGAATCCCCAGCAGCCATTATGAATTGACAAAGGAGATGGGAAGGGTGTTGGAACGAGAGAATAATCTGAGCAGGCCGCATAGCTATATACATTTCCCATTGCCCCTTCTAGAACCAACCGTCCGAGGAAGGATCAGGACCCCTGAGGGTTACGGTGGGAATCTATTTTTCATGCACCATCTGCACTCCTTTTCTCGCTCAGACATCCATACCACCATCGTGGTTAGTGGCCGTAGACAGCTTTTTTCGTTCTGGTAATAGGCAATATAGGTACCTACTTTGCGTTCAATATCTTTTATATTCGCTATGTTGTAAAGGTTTAGAGTTGGAACTCGACTTAATTTTTTTTTTTTGTTTTTGTTAAAAAATTTATTATTTTGGCCGGGTGGCCCCACCCGGCCGTTTGGCTAGAGTCACGCTAGGGGCGCGACTTCAAAAGGTTACTGTAGGGGTTGGTTAATCGATGCCTGGGCATTTGTCCCTGCAGTATACTGGCACAATGTTCTTCGGAGCGACCTTTTTTCTATTTTTTATAGTAGGGTCCTTCGTCGCTAGCATGCAAAGCCCAACCAAACACTATATGTAGAAGGTTAGTGGAAGGAAGTGAGAATATCGTGTAGATACCCAGGTAAACATGCCCGATCACCATGAACTAACACGGCCAGGGCCATTGCCCGGAGCAAGATGTAACCGTGCGAAATTCCTGTCACCCGCCCGGATATTCTGAACGTTATTCTGAACCGCAGCCGTCTTCCAACTAGCACAATGTGGTTTGGGCGTGATAGACTACGCCACTGGTATGTAGCTGTGGACTTTCGTTAGGTACGCGACTCGCCAGCGAGACACCGAGTCCTTTTGGAAAGAAGTGATACGCAGATGACTGGCGATTTCTTCAAGTGGCTTGGCCCAATCTCGAGCATTTCGAAAAGCCTGTACGCCCTATCGAAAGGTCTCACACGTATCTTTCAGTCTTCAGGGGATGCACCGCATACAACTAAGTTGACCGCAGTGGTAGAGAGAAGTCATAGTATACGCATTATTGTCGAACATCATCGCGTTTCCGAATCTTTCGGGCACCCAGCGCCCCGCCTCTGAGAGAAGCGGCCTTGAATGGATAAACACGAGAATTCTTGGTCCAATCGGATGCCGGTCGTCTTGGTACTTTTGCTCTTATTATCAGGCAGCTGGCGCTTCCTGACTCTCCGGCGGGACTTTTTTTACAGCCATTCCTGTTTCACCTCAGGCCGGGCCAAACGGCAGGCCCGCTGATCGCTGCTACCACTTTGATAGGGCCAATGAGATGACCAGTTTCAGGAGTCCGTGATCGAACAAGGTCAGAGCGCTCCCAGAGCGCTTCCACAGCGCTTCCAGAGAGAGCACTTCCCGAGCCCATGTCAAGCGGGGGG
>JAMAHF010000164.1:0-18128 GCA_023627405.1 Penicillium sp. S1316
CTTTTTAATAGCATTCCAATAAGAAATCCCTTCTCATCCATGTTGTACATGTTTTCTGGATCAACCTCGTAGATATCAAGTTTCCGGGCCAGTAAGTCAAAATACTGGGCATATTTAAATACAGAATCAGCGCGTTTTTGACTTAAATTAATACTAGTTATATAGGCAGAGGAAAGTTTAATTTAGTATTGCTTAAGAAATTGGCTAGGCCAGTGCTTTTTAGGCCTTATTCCTGTAAGTTCTTTGGCAAAGTTTCAAAGTATCTTATAGGATATATACAGGCCTTGATTACTAAGTTATTTAATATACTTTATAAGGTTATTGGCTTGCTGGTTGTTAAGAATTTATTATTCTTTATACTAGTTATTCTTTAAGTGTTGAACCCCGTGGTGGCGCCTTAACAAGGTATTCCGGTCAACCCTGTATTCTCTTGTAATCTTAGTATAATTAATTAAATTACTACTTAACAAGGATTCGATTGCTGCTAATGCCACTTTAATTAGAGTCATATTCATTAAGATACATGAAGTTGAAGTTCATTAAATTTAAAAGTCGGTGTATCGATATCGGTCGTCAGGTGGAGACGATCGTCAGGTGATCACCCACGGTAATCTAAACGAGCGCCATTCTACATACACATATATTTCCCTCTCGATCAGCCAAATTGTATGATCAACTGCGGCAACGCTTCTTATACCTTTCGTACAGGACACGAAACATAATAGACCAAAAGCTGTGTATGCTACATAGGTATATGGACAGAAATGCCAGCCCGGTTCCACTGTCATAATTCCTCATTATGGCTCACAGGACCGGCAAGAAGTTAAGATAATCAGGAGCTAAACGAGGTTCTCAACAAATATCCTGAACCCACTGCTTCGACGATGGTTGAGTTGAGCCATTCTCACTAGATCGAATAGGAAGCTCACCGGTGGCCATTGAGCCATTCATTCGCCTCATGACAAGTCCCTCAAGAGTAGAAGGGCTGATAAGCTTTCCTCTGCAGACAAGTTTTCTACTGCAAAAATATGCTTGTGGAGATAGGGTAAAATTAAATTACTAAAGTACAACAATTGGGTCCCATAACTCAGTTGGTTAGAGTGTGATGCTAATAACGTCAAAGTCGAGGGTTCGACCCCCTCTGGGACCAGTTCTTTTTTGGCTTGAATTTTTTGGCCGGCACCTGACCACCACCTGACCGCCACCCTCGTGCATTTTGTCTACGATATTACTTTCCTTATGAACGAACCAGGCAGGGGCAATATTTCCTTAGCCCATTGTCTTCTTCCTCACGGCGAGTCTGGGGGCCTTTCCTAGCATTGGAAACGTTATCCAGACACTTTGTTGTTTGTCCTTGTAACTTTATTCCTGGTACCATGGTTAACAATACATCTTTAACATGCAACTAAAACAAGCCTACACTTGCGGATGTAAACTTGATAGCATCACCGTGAAAGCGAAATAAAACCCGGGTACGTCGCGCTATCGAGAAATTTGTACCATCTGACAATGACCAAGGTAGGGTGCTCATCCCACCGCCTGCTCTCTGAAACTACTATTTTTCCAGTGAAGATTCTTGATATGTAACTGGTTGGATTGCCGAGACTTTCTCAGTTATCTACAGCTGCTCGTGCCAACAAGTCCTTGCAAAGAATTTAACTTGAAGTGGCCATCACAGGTCTCGCGGTCCTTCTCACGCTCAGGTACAAGCACTAGCATTTAGCCAAGTGAAAGTCTACCGTCGTCGCGCAACATGTATGCCATGGAGACTGCTGGAGGTACTGTCTGACTGCAGACGCGCTCCTCTTTCCCTATCATTTCATATGAGCCTTCACAAGTATCAGCACATCCACCGGGGTTTGAAGTCAGTTGTCTATTACATCAGGAAACCCCAGCAGCAACCCCCAGACACGAATGCAAGGGCAAAACACCCAAAGATTAAAGAAATTAGAGATTATGGACACTCTTTACTGGCGTTCGCAGCACTCGTGCGACTCCAGCCACGGGCCAACTGACGCACAAAGTCGAGGCACCATGTCCACCAGGGAGCAAGCCAAAGCAAAGAAAAACACTTGACAATGCTTACTCGAATCATCATCTTACTTGAACAACGCAAAAACAGACTGATGAAGGACTAGAAACATCAAAAAATGGTCCCAGAGGGGGTCGAACCCTCGACTTTGACGTTATTAGCATCACACTCTAACCAACTGAGTTATGGGACCCTGTGGATGGGGAGAGCCGCTGGCTCCATCAAGCTCCATTGAAAAGGCTACTATCAAAGGGTGTAGCTAGAGTTGTTTAACCCGCTTGAGCTCTTCCCGGTCAAGCGATTCTGGTCGCCCTAATATACAGTAGTTCGGTTACCGAATACAGGGTCGGGGGTTGGGCATCGAGCTGTCGGTTACCGAAGTCATCTGGTGGTGCCTGACTGCTCAGGCGTCCGTCGGCGACCTTTCGGGGCGCTGTCGCTACCTTATCGTTAAGGCGGCCGCCGTGACACTGGGAGGGAGCTGGAGTTGTTTGCTTGTCACCACAATCAAAATGCACGAAGTCAGTGAATGGCTCGGGATTGTAGACATTATCTTAGGTTGGTTGTAAATGTCAACATAGTTTAGAAGTGCCGAGTTTCTTTTCCAGAGCCAAGCTTTCTAAGCTATAGAAAAGTAGCAAACTACTGCCAGACAAACATGGTTAACATATATATGGCTTCAAACTAGGCAAAGTAGGCGGGAGTCAACCGCCACTCTGTAGTAGGACTCTTACGGTCTAGGGAGTGCAAAACAGTCACTAGATTACCCAGATTCAGCGCCCAAACTAGTGGGTATGGTGTCTTTGGCGGCCCATCATTGTTCAAGGATAGAAACTGCTGTCGCCGCTGGGTGATTACCTAGAATTCCAAGTACTTTGTCCCCATACCGAGCAAAACCTGATAGATGCGCCTAAAGTCCCAAGACATCTCATGTAGACGCGCACCTCTCCGACCGCAACATTCTAGCCTGGGGAGACTACCATACAGCCTTTTTCATAGCTCCGTAGCCCTCAGTTAGCGGCACGCATAGCTAAGGCGGCCAAGCCGCAGGGCACGCTTATTTAAATACCCTCTAGGTACACTTTGAAATCCATACAATGTAGCATATTGTAGTCTCAAACGGATATTTACCCAGTGGTAGGAATGCTTTCTTTGGAGAGTCGCGATGAAGCGACTTGGTACGCGCAGTTTTGGATGGGCGGTCGGTTGGGAGTTGGGAGCTAGATCAGTGGTTCTATAGAATTTTCGCCTACTAGCACTATGTAACCTTACTAGATATAAAAATCTCAAAATCTTGGAAGCAACCAAACTAAGTGCCGGGACTTGGTGGCCTAATCTTGAAGATGTTTTAATGAGCAGGTCCCATAACTCAGTTGGTTAGAGTGTGATGCTAATAACGTCAAAGTCGAGGGTTCGACCCCCTCTGGGACCATTTTTTTGCCGTCCTTGGAAATTTAACTATAACGCTCGTATAAAACTTCATACATCACGCACTACTATACTTACCATGCATGCCTTTGGTGTCTAACTGGATGTTAGTCTAGTCGGCCCCTTTTCTTTCCAATGATCAATGCCGCCTACGTATATTTGTTGACTTCACTGTGCATTGTAGGTGTTCTTGAGGTTTTTTTGCTCTCAGGTGTTACACATGCCTACTAGTAATGGAAGCTTTTTGCCCCAGTCCTTCTGAAACACGACCAACTAACAAACCAACATTTGTGCGCTCTGTCCAATTCTTTACAGCTGCGCAAATCAAGTCCGACACCCCAGAGTTACACTAACACTATAAGGAAACCATTTGAGTAAGTGGTCAAAATTACATCTAGAGTGGCACATAATCACGCATGCTTTTAAGTGATAGGACGATGGCTTGCCCAAGCCAAGAGGCTGTATCAGCCTACACCGCATACTTCGAGAAGGATCCAAACGTTTGCTACTATTTCCCATTTTTAAAGAACCTTATCTACTTCCTTATGGACGAATTCGACATAGCAATCGACCTAAACAGCTTACCTGAATATGCCGAAAATGAGACTATAGGCGAAGAAACCATTCGTGTTGAAGTGCTGGAACGTTTGATTGGCGAGTTCACACATGAGTTTGGCGAGCCTCTTACGGCTTCGCCCTCCCCAGAAAGTGATGACGCATGGGGAATGCCGCTCAATGGATACGCATATAAGAGGTTCTCGGAGGTGTTCTATTTCTGCTTGAACCGGCGGACACGGGTACCAACAAACCTAAACCGTAACCCGAGTACTCTCACAGCCCAATCCATGAGGAAAGAAAGCTGGAGAATTCAGATGAACAAGCGGCATGAGCAAGCAAAGCGCGCAGTGCTAAATGCTGTCTCTCGGATGAAGGGGGAAGTACTAGCGTCCACCAGAAGCTGTGTCTCTCACCCAGACACAGGAGTAGAGGAGGAAACGGACGGTCACAGGCAACCGTAAGTTATTTCTCACAGCAAGCGACACAGCGAACCTCAAACTCGGCAAAGCAAATGTCAATCCCGGCTCCGCGAAATTGGTGACCTTGAATCAAACATACCGCTACCTCGTCCACTTGAACTCGAGCCAGTAGACCGTCGCAAGATGTTTGATTACCTATTCTTGAAGGTCAATGAACTTCATGCTGAGAGGTACCAGGAACTTCTCAGCAGAGAAAAACATGAAGTTTTCTGTAAGATGCTTGAGAATAACCTTGCCTCTAGTGTAAGGGCTATTTGTGAGCACGGCATGTTCTCTCTTGAAGGGTAAGTAACTTTGGGCAATTGCTCCAGTCTTTGCATCTCGATCCCTGACGAAATTCATATACAGGCTCCTGTCAATAGGAGGGGATATTGGCTCGTCTGATACGGGAATATACATGCATATTCTTTGGTATCCCAATGATCCTGGGCAATTCTGGCTTTACATCGGCCAAGCAATTAATCTAAGCAGAAGGATTGCTGACCACAATGACCCTTTATATCGTAGGAAGCATCCAAGTCTTCACTATCATGCCTGGGATGCCAAAGACAATATTTGCTCCCAATTTGTGATACTCGCACGAGTCAACCTGAGATATGGTGTAGACAACATATGCAGGCTCGACGAATGTATGCTCAACATGCAGGAGATGTAGATGGCTTGTATCTTCCGCACCTTCTCGGGATCTCGATAAATACTTGCCTCCATCTGTAAGTCGAGCTTCTTCTGGACGGCATCTCAACGTTGTACCACCTTTATGGCAGAGATTCCGAAGTGAAAAGCTACCAGATTTCCTAGAAGGCCGTGAGGGACCAATGTTTCGAGATTTTCTACTTTCAGATGACCCGACAATACGTAGATGGGCTGAGAGGGCAAGGGACTCTTATAATGATCTCAGGAACTCCCCGGATCCCAAATTACGACAATATTGGTTCGAAAACAACGCCAGACAGTTACGACAGGCCTGGGCAACTAACGACGAGCACGCCCGAGAAAATCTCAGAGCTTATTTAATCACCGGGAAAGTCGAAACAGTACATTGTTCTCCTGGCCGCAATCGAGGGTTCATTACGTGCGGGAAATTCAACATAGCATTACCTCAATCATTGAAAATTCCTCCAGAGAGCCGAGTTCACGTCCAATTTCATCTCCATGAGACCGCCATTCCCTATCGGTATGCTCAAAAGGCCCTGAGCAGCGACCCTTCCAGTCGATTGGCAATCTCTATCAGGTGGTTTCATGCTTCTGGCCACAAGCGTAGCACATTCCTGCAGAGCTCACGCGGAGATAAGCTTCCAATGCGCATAAATACTTTGGTAGATGCATTGGAGAATATTCCCTTCAGCCAGACCTGCTTGCTGCGGCGTCGATGGGTGGTGACATATTCAAAGGAGATGTCTCGACGGGAGACGAAGTATACTGATTAAGGACAGCGATGCATACGAATCTTCAGAAATATTGAGACATATTGCGTCGATTTTTGGAGCCACCAGGAACGCATCTTGTCAAGTAGTTACACATTCACTAGCCTTTGCTCATGCAAATTCTACTGCTCTGCTTATACAGCAGGGGAACGGGAATTAAGGGACTGACTGGGCTAGCTAAGGACAATTATCACCAATGTGCATATGCTGTAATTATAATACTATCGGATTATCGTTGCTTTGTTCTGCTACATTTAGCACTGAGAAACGAGCAATACAGGTACATGCTTCGCCCACATACCCAGTTCAAATCCGAGCCGTGGCCCCCAAAAGCGCACTATGCAGCTTCTCCCAGGACTTCCACCCCCTTCCTGCCGCAGTTTCCGGCTTATACGATTCATCGCGCATCCGTCGGTCAAAAATCTCCATCGAAACCCACCCCGTGAACCCCTTCTCAACAAGCCATGCCTGCAACACCTTCGTGACAGGTGTATACCCACCGAGCTCAGTCTCCAACGGATACGGCCTCGCATGCTTCGACCATGTAAACTCCGGCGCCTCACCCTCCACATACCATGGATGGCTCTTCGAAAACGGCGGGTCAAAGCGCTCTGCATCGGACAGTTGCACGTAGAAGAGCTTCTCCATGGGGATATCCGTCACAGAGCGCCGGAGCGAATCAGCGAGCTTTGTCGGGCCATCCGGGTATACCCCCGAGGCCTCGAACGGGCTGGCCCACAGCCGAGTCAGGATATGGAATGTGTCGAGGCACAGCCCGAAATTCGGCCTGTCGACCAGCGTCGTGAGCCGCAGGGCATCCTCCCAGGTTGGGTAGAAGTGAGACCAGGACATGGGCTCGTATGCGACTGAGATCACCGGAGAGACAGAGCTCGCTAGGTCTGCAAGCTGCTGCATCTCCGAGAAGATGACAGCTTCGTCGCCTGTGCAGTTGTCTCCATATTGCGCGGGCACTTGCAGGTATGTGGCTCTTAGGATCCGGGCAATGTCGAGCCAGGCTGCTGCTACGGCGAGACGGTCTTGAATGAGGGTTTCGGTGCCCTCGAAATTCTCAAAGGGGGCGAGAGAGAGTATCGTGAGGCCGAGGTCATCGCATAACTGCCGGATTTGCTTTGCGCCGGTGGTGATGGGGACGCTGTGGTTCGTGCTGTAACGGTCCAGATCGCTGTAGACGATTTCAAGGCCGGAGAAGCCTTGCCGTGCTGCGGCGCGGATTTTGAGGTCCAGGGTGTGTGCTGGATTCTGGCCCAGGCATGAGGTACCGATTGCGACTTTGTTTGTGAGGGATGCCATTTTAGAGCTTGCTTTCAACCTTGTCGAATATGCATCGCGGGGAAATGCTCCAGCCCCTCGGAGTCTATAAATGTATGCGGGGAGGACATCCCCGGAAATCAATTTCCTGATCTCGGACTTAACTGCGATCTACAACAATCGAATCCGACATGACCGAGATTAATCCCCTAGCCATCCAGTGTACTGTAAGAAGCGTAATTAGGAGAGTTTTTTCTATTTAACCGCCGAGAATCTCCAAAACTATAACGCCCCCTCTGCCAGCTTATCCAACGCCTCCCCCTCAACCATCATCTTCAACCACTCATTCATCGCCTTGGCCCCAACCTGCTTGTAGAACTTGATACTGGGCTCATTCCACGTAAGCACGCTCCACTCCAACCGCCTCCCCTTGATCTCCACTACCTTGGCCGCAAGCCACTTGAGCAGCTGGAACCCGTACCCGTTGCCACGCGCCGCGGGCTGCACGTATAGGTCCTCAAGGTAGATCCCGGGAGCGGCGCGCCACGTGGAGTAGTTGTAGAAGAAGAGCGCCATGCCCACGGGGGTGGGCGAGGGGGTCTCCGGTGCTGCGGGGGGTGCGATGAGGGCTGTGTAGACGGAGCCCCGCTTCGGGGTGTCGTTGGGGAAGGAGAGGGTTGCTAGCAGGGAGGATTCGGTCGCTTCGACTTCGTGCAGCGCCTTTTCGTAGTCAGCGAGTTCGCGGATGAATTTCAGGATTAGGGGGACGTCTAGTTAGTTGTGTTAGTTGACTGTCGCGTGCAGGAGTTCTTTCAGTGCGGGGAAGGGAGGGGTAGCTGTACCCTCCGCTGTAGCGAGGCGGATTGTTGGTTGCGCAGACATGGTGATGGACCTGGATCTGGTGCTGAGGAGAATTGAAGTGAATTGAAAAGGTTGATCTGGAAAAGGTAGCGGAACGCAAGGATTTAAAGGGATGAAAGTGCGCCCTATCGGTGACATCCGCGGATTCTCCACATCGCGATCTACAGTATGTCTCGAGTCTCGACCCTGAGAATCTGGGGCAATGGGTGATTAGAAACAACGCTTGCTCTCTATTTCTCATCAATTCTATACCTCGCGCGCAATATAATAAGCCCTTGGTATTAATATAAGACAATAGAAAGAATTATGTACGCTGAACTTTAATGCAAACCGCCACAGGGCTCTATTTCGATGTTATAGCTGCCATCCACTTTTGCTCGTCAGTCCTGTGAAGGTTAGCAATGGTGCAAAGTGAATGATAGGGAACGGTGAGGTGGCTGACCTGTCAAAGTGCAGAAGCATCCCAAGAACCGGGATGAGCTGCTTCTGATAGTTTTTGTCCCTTTGTTCCAGGAACTGAAGAAGCACGTTCTTCAAGTAGACGAAGTCAGTAGTAGTAGGCGTCTCACTTCTCTGCGTCGACGGACTGCGAGTCTTCGGTACCGGAGAAGTGACTCCTCTTCGAGAGCCAGAGTCAATTGACGAGCGAGATGACTGCGGGTTGACCCCGAAGCGACTGTCCTCGGAGAACAATTTGCTATTGGATTTGCGCATCTTCTCCAGCCGAGAGTTAGTCTCCTCCACTGACCGGCGCAACTCGGCCTTTTCCTTCTCCAGGTCGCGGACCTGTTTCTCGCTCTCGTCTAGAGCCTCACGTAGTCGTGCCATGGCCTGCTGGACATCGTTGAGCTCCTGTGTAGCTCGCTCAGCCTGTGCCTCGAGGTGATCGCGTCTGCGCTTCCAGTCCTTCTGTGAATGCTCGAGCTCTTCCTTATCTTCCTCTGCGCTCCGCAAAGATTTCTCAACTTCGCGGAGCTTCGTCTTGAGATCTTCTAACTCGCGAGCGCGGCGTCGACCTTGCGCACTAGCCTCATCCTCGGCACGATCTCGCTCTTCGATAGCTGCCTCCATCCTCTCCTTGAAGTCGCGAGTCTTGGCTTCGGTACGGCCCTCGATATCATTGAGAAGTCGCCGCATGGTTTCGCCTTCCCGAGTTCGTTCGCTAAGGAGTCGGTGGGCATCTGCTAGCTCTTCTTCCAGACTCTCGCACCGTTCCCGAGCCTCCTTCATCTGCATACTAAGCTCAGAGGCCTGATCACGCATGCTATTCATCAGACTTTGTGCGCTTGCATGCTGAGCCGTCTTCAACTGAATCTCCTCTTTCAGTCCGTCAAGGTTCTTGTTGAGTTGAGCGGTTTGTTGTTCATACTCTCGTAATTTAACACGTGCGGTCTTCAATTCGCCCTGAACGTTGGAAAGGTCGGACATGACCTTTTGTCGAGCCTCAATGGCTTCCTGCTTTCTACTCTCCGAGTAGCGCAAGTCGGACTGCGCAACTGTCAAGCTTTCTTCGGCCTTCAGTCGACTATCTAGCTCTTGTTTGATCTTCTGATTCAGGGTTTTCACTTCGGTCTCGCGATCTGAGATTGAAGATTTGAGGGTCTTCACCTCTGCTTGGAGGTCGTCATGCTTGCCCTCCAACGTTCGTAGCTCGGCAGACTTGCTCTTAAGCTCATCCTTGGTCGTCTTCAGCTCCGCGCTGTCGACTCTCAATTTCTTGAGCTCGGGCTGGATCTTTTGAATGGATTCGCGCAGCTCCGTGAGATCTTTGAATCGTGTTGTTGCAAGTTGCTGCGCGGCAGAAAGTTCGGTCTCGATGGATGTGAATTTCACCTTTAGATTCTCGTATTCACCCTTAAGGTCGTTATGAGCCTTCTCAGAGGTCGCACTGGAAGAGGCATTGTTAGCACGAACGTCTGTAATCTCTTTCTCCAGCTTGGCGATGGTTCCCTCCAGCGCAGTCTTTTCCGCCGTGAGCTCCTTGACCTTGTCTTTAGCCTCGACGTGCTCTTGTCCGATATTGAGAAGGTCATCGCGCAGAGACTCGATCTCCTCCTTCAGATCCTCTTCGCCCTTCAGCTTGGCATCGAGGCGGTCAATGGCGGCTTCTTTCTCCTTGAGTTGCTGTGTCAGATCCTCAATCTTTTTCTCGAGTTCGGCTATAGTTGAGCTTGATTCAGCCGGTTGAGGCGCCGTCTGCGGTGTTTCCACATCAACAGTGCCTGCTGGTTTGCTGGAATCCTCGCCGGCCTTACCGCCCTTCTTCTTCTTTTTGTTCTTCTTCTTCCCTCCACCGGCGCTCGCCGTGGCGTTGGTGGACTGCTGTGGGGGTTCAGGGGTCTCAGTTGCAGCGTCTGGGGTTTGCAAAGGAGCCAATGTCTGTCGGAGTCCCTCAAAATCGGCTTTCTGCCCGCTGGTGACCTTGTCCTTAGTCTCTTGCCATTTCGTGTTACCCTGCATGTTGCCGTCCAGGAAGTCAACAATGTTCTTTAATTTGCCAGAATCTTCCGTTTTCCGCTCCACGTCCGCCTTTAAAGTTGTCATGGTCTCCTGCGTCTCCTTGAGCTGGTTTCGAAGGTTGTCCACTAGACCTTGAAGCACGCCGAGTCGCTTCTCATTGGCGTTCTTCTCTTGGCTGACCTCCTCCAATTTGGAGGCCAAGTCGGCTTGTTGATCAGCGTGCGCAGGTTGAGCAGCTTGCGCCTGTAGTTGCTCGATCTCATCCGACTTTTGTTTGAGATCAGCCTTGAGGCTTTCGACTTCCGCACTTCTCTGCGTCAGAGTTGATTCAGATGTCTCTAGCTTGGACTTGAGCTCGTCGATCTCCGTTTGCCTTGATGCCTTGAGGGTCTCCATCTCCGTTTCCTGCCTATCCTTGAAATCACGCAGCTCGGTAAGCTCTCGCGTGGCGGATTCCAGGTTATGGACCATGCCCTCAGTCGACTCGCGTACAACCGCCAGATCACGTTTCAGGTTCTCATTTTGCGATTTCAGGCCCTCGATTTCCTCCTCCTTCTCCTTCAATTCGGACTCTAGCCGAGGGATCTCATTGTCAAACGAGAAAAATTCCTCACTATCCCCCTTAGCCTCATCACCGGATTGCTTCGGGGATGATGTGTTGCCTTCTCCCTCTGTTTCCGAGCCTTTTTGCATGGCAGCTTCCTTTAAGGCGCTCACTTCGTCCCGCGCAGCCTTTTCAGACTTCTGGGCCTCCTCGAATTTACCTTTAAACTCGTCTCGCTCGGTTGTCACGCGCTTCAACTCTTCCAGGACTAGATCTCCTTTGAGAGATATCTGGTTCAAGTACTCAGTCAACGCTTTCGGATCGGCGATCGATGTTAACGGCGTGTTTTCGCGCAAGGAGGCTTCGAAGGGTTCGATCGATAAGACTCGAGAGTGGGCCGTTTTGTAAGCTTTCAGGAGCTCTGATTAAGATACAGTGTGAGCGAGACAAGGCCGCCTAATAGCAAATGGGTCGCATACCCTGGTAACGGGACTCCAATTTATTCAGTTTCCGTAGCTTCGCTCTCACCTCAGGAGGAAGCTCCGAAGACGTTGGGGGCGGGTCTCTGGTGGGAGGCACATTGTCCTTTCCGTTCTCCGCTGTGTTTGCTGCCCCCTCCGCGCCCCCAGATTTCTCCTCGGACTGGTCTCCCTGGGCATTATCTGAGGTCTCTCCTGACTCTGGCTTGGGAGTTGCCGACCTGCTGGAGGCGTCGTCGTCTCCGATAGCGAATTCCGGCTCGAACTCAGTAGGATCTGGTCCACGTACAGGGGTTCCGGTATTTCGTCGTGGGCGGGATGGCCGTCTACTCGGGGAAAGGTTGCGACCCGGAGGGCGGCGAGCTGAATTCGAGCGCGCGAGTGATTCCTGAGAAGAACGTTGTCGAGCCTGTTCCTCTGCAATTCGCGAGTCGATTGCTTCACGGAGTCGCTATTTCAAGGGTAAATTCCCAACGGTCAGCCTTATCACCCCGAGCGGAGAAGCCACGCAGCACTAAATGTTCGGCCGGACTCCGGAGCACGGCGAGGCATAACTTACCTGAAACATGACCGTGGCGGGCCTGTGGGCCAAGGCCACAGCTGACTCTATGAAAGTAAAGCAGTAAAGGAAAAGCCGAAGTAAACCGACTAAAGTGAGAAGCAGATAAACGAGTGGAATCAGGAGGAGGAGCATGAAGCTCGGGACGGGCAATCAGCCGCTGGTCGAGAACGTGGCTGGGCGGAGAAAATTGGCGGAGTGGCAGAAAACGGAGCTTTGGTTGAGCAACCAGGAACCATTATTACTCCGTAGCGTATGGGCTTTGGGTGGACATTGTATTCGCTGTATATCTAGCTATCATTATTCAGCAGGCACAGGATTTTAAAGATTTCTGACTATATAGAATGAGAGATGGGAAGAATGGCCGCTGATTATGCACTATTGACACGCTACCGCACTGCCATACCTAACAAATGGTGTCCACCCCTGTGCGAATATATATCCTGCTTGCCTAGCCACATAGATATCTAATTTCTTCCACTATGTACGGAGTACCCACATAAGACCTTTTCCCTTCCCTATTTGACAAAGCTCCTATGCCGGTAACGGGAACTTATACCGGCTCAAAAATCAAAAGCTGAAGCTGTTGGAGAAATCGAGATCTGGTGATTCGGATCCGAAATCATGTGAGCCGCAATCAGCTGTCGAAGAATCCACGGGTGATGGTCGCTCTGACCTTTTCATCACCTTCAACTTTGATCGGAGCTTCAAAGGCGCGCGAAAACGTGCAGAAAAGATAGGTTGCCTTCGCCTCGTTAGCTCGGCGATCTCCCCCTGGTCAAGAAAGCACCTGCCTTCCCCTCCTCGAGCTTTTCCTCATCGACGAATGTGAACCGCTTGCGCAGGTAAGGCAGATCCACAGCCACCCAACGGGCCGTATGCGTGCACGTTGCGGCTCGCTTTGACGATGGTGTTGCTGCGCGCTTGGCTTGCGAACCGTTGTTGTGTCCCTGGCAGGCAGGGTGAGACACCCTGTAGCCTTGATTTTGCCTAACTGCCAAATTAGCGTCATTCCCCATCCAAGCTTCAACGCGAGGAATCGCCCGCTCGTCATGGCCAACAGTGGAGCATCTGCTGCCATTCCGGAACCCCCAGACCTAGACTCTCTTGATGCGTCACTTTCCTCCTCTTTCGCCTGCACCCCCTCAACCTCTGCATTTGCGCTCGAATCTTCTTCTTCCGCCATAACCGCCAGTGTCTCTGACTTCCCACGCTTCTCCCCTCACCTTCCCCCACCGTTATTGTCCCCCCCAATTCCCACAACCATGGTGGGATGGGTTGGCTGGGTGTTTTCCCTGGTCTTCCAGACAATTCCAAGCATTCTATACTGGATAATTACCTTTGCTACGATAACACTGCCCACATGGCTTTTCACGCTCTTTTCCATGAGCCTGACGTTCACGATGAACTTCACAACGTTGTAAGGATTCATGACCCTGTTGGGCAATGACCATCGGCTCTGTATAGCTCGCTAATCAATGTTTGATTGTCCCATTAGGCTTCTGATCGTGCTTGCCGTTGTCTCAACCATCAGCTGGTTCATCCGCTACCGGTTCATGAACATGTATAGCCGACTACCCCCGGAGCCGCAACGCAAAGAACCTCAACTAGACTTGTTTCCAGATGTACAGGAAGGGGATTCGAAACCAGGCCTCGCAAATTACTTGGACGAGTTTCTCAGCGCTATCAAAGTGTTCGGATACCTGGAAAGGCCTGTGTTCCACGAGCTGACACGGACGATGCAAACAAGGAAGCTGATCGCGGGCGAGACGCTTCAACTTGAAGAAGAAAAGGGATTTTGCCTGGTGGTGGATGGATTGGTTCAGATCTTCGTGATGTCAATGCGGGATAGCAAAAGCGGTTCAAATGCAGAAGCCATTGAGGACTCATCCGACGAGGAATACGACGCTCGAGATGGGAAGCAGGGTTACCAGCTCCTCACGGAGGTCAAGAACGGCGCCTCTATGTCCTCGTTGTTTTCTATCCTAACCCTGTTCACTGAGGATATCAACTTGCGGAACTCCGAAGGATCATACTTTGATATGCCCAGCGTTCAGCCAAGCCCTGCTCGAGTGGCCGAATCGTTCCCAGGTAGCCCCGGTGCCGCTCTTAACGGGTCGCCTCCTAGCGCTGCTCGCGATAATGGGGACGATGGCTTCCATGTCAATGGTAATGGAGAGTTTCTTCCATCCGTTCCACCTTTACACCTTGGAGAGAGCCAGGTAAACTCGCAGGCGCTCAATGGCCGTACTATGGCTAGCAAACGATCACAAGGGAGCAGAAAGAAATCGGTTCATCCAGATATTGTTGCACGAGCCACGGTAGACACCACGATTGCAATCATCCCAGCCAGCGCCTTTCGCCGCCTTACGAGGCTTTACCCTAGAGCTACCGCCCATATTGTTCAAGTGATTCTTACACGGCTACAGAGAGTCACATTTGCGACAGCACACTCCTACCTTGGTTTGACAAATGACGTTCTAGGAATCGAGAAACAGATGACCAAGTTCACCACATATGATCTACCGAACGATATCCGTGGTGCGGCTCTGGATCGTCTCAAGGACAAATTCTTGAAAGAGAGAAACCGCCTAGGCTCCGAAGAAATCACCAAAGGCATCGCCCTGCATAATCCCTACGCTGGTAGGAGACGTCGATCGAGTAGCTTTCTCAGAAAGGATGCCGTCCTCCAGGCAAAGATGGCGATGACGCAGCGACCAATTCCTTTCGTGAATCGAGATAGGTCTCCCGGTGAGCGCGATTCCGCTGGAGTAAGCCCTGGAGACCTTCTCTCCACTATCCAGCTATCTCGATTCGGACCAAGGCATGAGCAATTCGCTACCACCCCTCGACTCCATTCGCCCCTCACCGAGAAAGAACGCTCCCCAATGCGCCGCTCATCCCTTCAGCGGAAAGACGCTGTTGACGAAGATGGCTTATTTCGCGAGTCTATCTTGGACTGCATCATGAATGGCATTGGCCTGACAGTTAGCTCTCACGATGCGCTCCGGAAGGGCAGTCCTGCCTCTGGCGAATTATCTCCAAAGTTGGTATCCTACGACTCGCGCCGCCAAAAAGCTGTCTTTTCCAATAACGCTTTTGGCTTCATTGATCCCTATGAGGGCTCTGGGGATGGGGAAACCGAGTCGATGATGTCTATGTCGGTTACAAGTGCTGGCGGTACAGCGCCTATTGTGAATTTGAGGGAAGAGCTTCGTAATGACATAGAAATCGTCTACTTCCCGCAAGGATCAGTCCTCGTGGAACAGGGCGAGCGCCATCCGGGCTTGTATTATGTGATCGATGGATTTCTGGATGTGGGAGTTCCTGTCAACGACAAGGGCGAAGATCTCGTCGGGACGTCGAGGCCTGTTCACTTACAATCACAAGATGAGCTGTTTCCGACACTCAAACGCACCCAGACGGCTTCCTCCCGACCCCCAACTCTCGGGGCCTCTGCTAGCGACCCTAAACGCAAGAGACAATCTCGAAAATCACTCTACCTGATCAAACCGGGTGGAATTCAGGGTTACGTCGGTGCGATGGCTTCCTACCGCTCCTATACTGACGTCGTTGCGAAGACAGATGTTTATGTAGGTTTCCTCCCGCGAGCCTCGTTGGAGAGAGTAGCGGAACGATACCCGATCGCACTCTTGACATTAGCGAAACGACTTACTAGTCTGCTTCCGCGCTTGCTCCTACATATCGATTTTGCCTTGGAATGGGTTCAGGTCAGTGCGGGCCAGGTTGTTTACCATCAAGGTGACGAAAGCGATGCAATTTACATCGTTCTGAACGGACGTTTAAGATCTGTCCTCGAGAGTTCCGGAGGCAAAATGACGGTTGTTGGTGAGCATGGGCAAGGAGAAAGTGTTGGTGAGTTAGAGGTTATGACTGAGTCGACCCGGCCGGCCACACTGCACGCGATACGTGATACCGAATTGGCCAAGTTTCCTCGGTCACTCTTCAACAGCCTTGCCCAGGAGCACACTGGAATCACAATCCAGGTATCGAAACTCATTGCACAGCGAATGAGGGATTTGGTCGAAAATCCCGTGCCTGAGCAAAGGGCTGAGCCGGGCAATACCGGAAGTGTCAAAACCGCAACGTCTACTCTTAACCTTCGCACTGTTGGCATTCTTCCAGTAACTGCGGGAGTTCCGGTCGTGGAATTTGGTCACCGACTTTTGCATGCCCTTCAACAAATTGGGGTCACCGATGGGGTGACGTCTCTGAACCAAGCAGCCATCTTGAATCATCTAGGACGGCACGCTTTCAGCCGAATGGGGAAACTCAAACTTTCACAGTACCTAGCTGACTTGGAGGAGAAATACGGAATGGTTCTATACATTGCCGACACGAATGTGAACTCACCCTGGACTCAGACGTGCATCGCGCAGGCCGATTGTATTCTACTGGTGGGCCTTGCAGAATCTTCGCCCAATGTTGGGGAATACGAACGGTTCCTACTCGGAATGAAATCTACAGCGAGAAAGGAGCTTGTGCTATTACATGCAGAACGATATTGCGCTCCCGGAGTCAGCCGCAAATGGCTCAAGAACCGGGTTTGGATCAACGGCGGCCACCATCATATTCAGATGGCTTTCCGACTTACTGCCGAGCCATCACATCCTCAAACCAAACGGCTAGGCACAGTTCTAAAGCAAAGGGTTCAGATTCTCCAGGCCGAGATACAGAAGTATACGTCTCGCAGGATCCGGCAAACACCACTCTATTCTTCGCAGACGCCATTCAAGGGAGACTTCCACCGCCTAGCACGGCGACTCTGCGGCAGGGCAGTAGGCCTTGTACTTGGTGGCGGTGGTGCGAGAGGAATTGCTCATGTTGGAGTCATCAAGGCTTTGGAAGAAGCTGGAATTCCTGTTGACATTGTTGGCGGAACATCGATTGGTGCCTTCATTGGCGCTCTGTATGCTCGGGATGCAGATGTTGTTCCTATGTATGGCCGCGCGAAAAAGTTCGCCGGCCGTATGGGTAGCATGTGGCGTTTCGCGTTAGATTTGACATACCCGTCCGTCTCGTACACTACCGGCCATGAGTTCAATCGCGGCATCTTCAAGACCTTTGGCGATAGTCAGATCGAAGATTTCTGGCTCGAATTCTATTGCAATACGACCAATATCAGCCGGTCCCGAGCAGAGTACCATTCCTCGGGCTATGTTTGGCGCTATGTGCGTGCCTCAATGTCTCTAGCAGGCCTTATCCCTCCTATCTGTGATGAGGGCAGCATGCTACTCGACGGAGGTTATATCGACAACCTCACAGTAGCCCACATGAAGACATTGGGCGCAGACGTGATCTTCGCCATTGACGTGGGCTCGATCGACGATAACACTCCGCAAGGCTACGGTGATTCTCTCTCCGGGTTCTGGTCCGTCGTCAACCGGTGGAACCCGTTCTCGGCACTGCCCAATCCCCCAACTCTATCTGAAATCCAGGCACGACTGGCCTACGTATCGTCCATCGACAATCTGGAGCGGGCCAAGAATAGTCCGGGTTGTCTCTATATGCGTCCCCCAATTGATCGCTACGGGACATTGGAGTTTGGCAAATTCGACGAAATCTACCAGCTTGGTTATGCCTACGGTAAAGAATACTTGGAAAAACTCAAGAGCGAGGGTTCCCTCCCGCTCCCGGAAGAAACCGAGGAGAAGAAGAAGCTTCAACGCACGCTGGCTCCTCGCCGGGCCAGTATTTGAGGTTAACACCCTGGGGTTGAGGGTGTGTCATGATTTATGTTTGTGTTTTACAGCGTTGCTTAACAGCTGATTCTCATAGATGATATCCTATCCTGTGAAAGTTAATGATACCAGATTTCGCTGCCATATAGTCAATTTAATTCTAATTAGATTGCAGTCCATGAGAGTGTGCATGCAGCATTAAATAAAGGTCGAGGTCCAAAAAGGTCAAAACCGTTATGCACAACGAAAGAAAAACCAAAAAGATATGGTCCCAGAGGGGGTCGAACCCTCGACTTTGACGTTATTAGCATCACACTCTAACCAACTGAGTTA
>JAMAHF010000165.1:0-18054 GCA_023627405.1 Penicillium sp. S1316
GGGGATTCTACGCGTGGATTTATTTTGGTGTGGGCGGATCGACCGGGGTGGGCGGAACGACCGGGAATTACGTTACTCTACACCGGCTTATAAACGTAGAGCAGGCCGGTAGATTGACATCTAAACAAATCAACTGCTGAAAATGATATTGTTAAAGGCACACACTTCTCCTTCCACCAGCCAGCATCAGTGTGAAGATGAATTCATGTCAGCTAAGCATCTAAAAGTAGACAGGAGGTACCAAGTTGGGAATTGTTACTTACCCAGATAAATCCAGACGTAAACGGTTGCTCCCTACCGCCTCAACGATGCTATACTCACGCGCCATTCTGCAGCCCTTACTTTCGTATACACATAAGCTAGGTCGCGAATGCCACGTAAGTAACTGAGCAAAGGCGAGCGTAGCTCGTCTTTGAGCTAACAAAAAAAGATAGCATGTCCTGGTTTCGATCCAGGGACCTAGGTGATGTTAGAATTTGGTTGAATAGATATGGGAATTGTGGATTCACATACCTCCGGGTTATGAGCCCGGCGCTCTTCCCCTGAGCTAACATGCTCTGATTGGTTGAGTTGTGGATCGTTAAAATACAGCAAGGTTCATTTGTGGGATTGTCTTGACCTAAGTGTGGTGTGGTTTAGCGAGGGTTGGGTGTTGTGGTGGGTCGGTGCGGCCAGTATCAAATCTTGTGGGAAACGCACACGAATGATGATGTATATGGGTTTAATTATAGTCACCGCTTTTAACAAAGCAAGCATGTTAGCTCAGGGGAAGAGCGCCGGGCTCATAACCCGGAGGTATGTGAATCCACAATTCCCATATCTATTCAACCAAATTCTAACATCACCTAGGTCCCTGGATCGAAACCAGGACATGCTATCCTACTTTTTTTTTTTTCCCTTGATATCTTGATTTTCGGCCCTCATACGGAGTTCCAACATATCGGGTTTTATTTTTGTATGCTTATTTTGCCTAGCTTCCTTATACTAGTAAGTTCGTCTATGACAATGTGTTGTGCGATTATTGAAAGTCCACGTAAACCTCTAAGTGAACCTCTAAGTGAACCTCTAAGTGAACCTTTTGAGTGAACCTCTGATCTGTAGCCGTGGCGCAGACTCTCTCAGTGGCTTCAGACTCACGTGCTAAATCGACGTCATCTGACTGCGGCTGTGTCCGTATCCGTAGGCATCCATCCATCATCGTCATTCTTGTTATCACGATCTGTACCAACGATTGACTGTCCTTCTTGCTCCCCCAAACTCACAGCTGAAATCGAAGTCTTCAGAAACTCTGTGACGCTCTTTCTACCTTTAGCGAAAGATCTGACAAACCATCAAGATGTGTGGCTCCGACATGTTTCTTGCTATCCTCGCGATATTCTTCCCGCCAGTTTCAGGTAAGTCCGGCAACATCATCAGCTCTCTGTAGCTGTTCATTAATCGTCTCTCTATCACCGGGACTAACTCCCCACTTCCAGTCTGGATTAAGTTAGGTATCTGTACAGCCGATTCCATCATCAACATTGCCCTCTGCTGCCTCGGCTATATCCCTGGTCTCCTACATGCCTGGTACATCATCCTTAAATACCCCGAACCGGACTATGACGACCCGTCGTATGAGCCAGTTGCCAACCGAAGGGGAGACGTCGAGAACGGGCATGTGACATACTACTACGTCTCCCATAACTCAAATCAGTCCCAAAGAGGCTACGGTACCCTCTCCTCGCAACAAGCCTCGGATTCCCAGTCACAGCAGAGACAGGGCACTCCCAAGCCTCACCAGGAGCAAGGTGCAGCAGGGAGCAGCAGTCAGGGACATGATGATTCCCGCCCTCCTCCCACCTACGCTGAAGCTGTCAAGGGAGACAACAAAGTACAGAACAATGATTAAATTGCATCTCGAAATGCAATTGACACTCTCTCCCACCCTAGATACCCCCACCACTCTCTTTGTTTCTACCGAGTATACGATCCTTGAACGAACCGTTACCGACGAGCATTGTGATGTATGATGAGAGCTGCTCCGCGATTGTTGCCGTTTACCTAGTTTCTCAAAGCTTTCAATTGTGCGTTTCGATGCTTTTCGTTGTATAAATACTATATCCGCCTAATTTCACAAATGCAAGCCTTCCACTTTATGTTTGACTTGGCTGCACCCCATGCCAGGTTAGCGGCCGGTTAAAATGTCAACCTGTTTTGTATAATAAAACAAACGCCCGCTTTGACTTTGGGTGCCCAAGCAAGAGGCTTTGCAAGCGCTCAGCGAGGCCCTTAGTGACGTTCTTAGTAAGGTGGTTGTTCAATTGTGCATGCTCTTATTGAGGTCCCCGCGGAAGCTGTAGTGCGCAAGAAGCTTTATTTAAAAGTCCTCGTGTGATTCACATAAATGGGGAGTCTGTTCGTCTTTACATATAAAAATAGGTCAAGAAGTGAACATCGCTCTATGTGAATGGGGTCTCGGCTGCAGGACCCTCTTTTGATTCTGCGGCAGGAGAGCCTGCCGACCTTTCTCCGCCAACCTTGGAACGTTCCCGGTGACTGTCCAGAAACAAACCCGACGGTCCTTGTGGCCTCGCGCAGTCACTATGCAGTCGATGCCATTGTTGCTGAGGCAGGCTTTTCGAGCATCGCTGAACGTTTCAAGAACTTCCCGACCTCCACGGTCGCCAATCCCTTCGACCCTGATATTCAATTCTCTTCAATTCCCCAGAGAATCACGGCGAAATTTCTCGGTTTGCCTACGATGCCAATTCCGAATACAACCCTCTCTACTTTCGGATGAACCGAAGAAGACAGCGGACAACAAGGCTGAAGATAAACTGAGTGATGGAGGAGAACCCATAGCCCTCCCGGGGCCTACTCTGCAACCAGAGGCAGATGCGGGGATGTCAACTCCGCCGCGGGCGGACACGGGACAAACAGAGGCGCAAGAAGGGAAGAGAAAGGTTGAAGAAAAGGTCGACGCTGGCAAACCAGGGGCGAGGGGTCTTCCTTCTTACCTAGAGAATCGACGGTCGCAGTTTTCCAAACAGTTTACCGCGATGATGGACACGATGCAGTCAAACGTTTTCGTGGCGGGCCAACGATTGAACGACCTGACTGGATATTCGTCAATTGAGGCTCTGAAGCGGGATATACAAGAACAAGGTTGGTGGCCTCGTTCCGTTTATGACTTTCTCCCCAAGCGTTTATTGACACAACCATGCAGAGCAACGGCTCCGCGCCGCCCGCCTACAGGTCCGGACAGCGAAGGAAGCGTACGCAGCCGCCATAAACCGACGATCGACCTCGCAGCGTGAAGTTAACGAACTGCTCCAGCGCAAACATGCATGGTCGCCAGCTGACCTAGAACGGTTTACACACCTATATCGCAATGACCACGCCAACGAAGTTGCCGAGAACGAAACCCAAGAAGCCCTGTCATTGGCCGAACGCGAGTCGGAAGAGGCTGCCGCGCAGCTTACGAAGAATATCCTATCAAGATACCACGAGGAGCAAGTCTGGTCAGATAAGATCCGCCGTATGAGTACATGGGGAACCTGGGGTCTGATGGGAGTCAATGTGCTCCTCTTCTTGATCTTTCAGATTGCGGTTGAGCCCTGGCGTCGGAGGAGACTTGTCAAGGGTTTCGAGGAGAAGGTTATTGAGGCCATTGAAAAGGAGAAGATCCTTGCCCAAGCCCCTCAGACTGTATCATCCATTGCTGAGCCCGCTGCAACTGTGACTATCGCGCCTGCCACCGAGACTGTAACAGAGGCCTCCGGCCCTGACGCTACACCTGACGCCGCACCTGTAGACAACATCACGCCAGAACCAACCCCAGAGGCTGCCATCGCTCCTATCACACTAGCCGCTGACACCGATCGACAACGTACAGAGGAAGTGATGAACAGCACTCTAGAATCCTACAAACCACCCCCACTGGAATTTCCACCATCTCAGACGACAGTCGAATCATGGCGTCAGTACTTGCATGATCTTTTTAGCGAACGTTCCCTCATTGTCACTCAGCGTGATCTTTCTACGGTTGCTGTGGCCAGTGCTGCAGCCGGTGCCGCAGTGATGGGTATAGTCATTGCTCTGGTTCGTCCTCGGTGAACCAAAACTACCTAAGGTATATATACATGTGCATCACTGGTTTTATGCATTAGCTTGTACACTATCTCAACTTCACAATATAGAATAATCTAAAACAGTTCAGGGATCAGCTAAATCGAATACCACCTAATGAGGCTCGCCAGGATATACTCATCGGCCCGGGTCGAGAGTTAAGGCTAACACTGAAGTAGAAGTCAGCAAATCTCCCCTCCAAACCTTATAAAAGCATCAAAACTCACGTTCAACCCCTGGGGAATTGGAATCCCGACACTTTTGCTATTTGGGTCATAGGGGCTAAACGCCCTAACAGCCTCCACCATCGTTCAATTATTCTCCAAGCCGCACTCTGGAGAATAAATCCCGAACTTTCTTTCATACACCTCATGCCCCAAGTTCTCATAGTCCCTGAAACATTTTCGCCAAGGTAATTCCCTCATCAAGCGCGCATTCAACGGGGAATCTATCACTGACAACATCCGACTCGCGCTGGAGCCGAAGAAGAACGGGAGTTTCCCAGGGCTGTGGATTATGCCGACATGCTGCATCCAGAACGGTTCCCCGTCCTTGCGGAGTGCCTCCTCTGCCTCGAGCGGATGGGGGATCTGTGCTCCCGGGCCACATTACTCAATATCATACTTATGATGCATCAAAGTGATGGGCGAGCCAACACATGGCTTCCTGTATATGCTTCACCGACGGATTGAGACTGACAGAATGACCGATTCAACGTACAACCCGCTGTCCAACAAATTTAATCCTCATCAACGGACCTTGATGCTCAAAGGCGGTCTCGCAGAGAGTATGGTAGCCCTTTTGTATGACGTTGAATATCTTTCCTCATAGGCATTATGTCGTACTCAACATATATCTTGATGCTGTCAAGGTTGTCGGCGGGACCAACAATTCCAACATAGCGCCGAGGGGGTTTGGGTGATGACAGATTTGCAGGAGAGGGTGACGTGACTTGCTAGCATACTTGGGGTAGCAAATCTCTTCATCCTGGCAGCTGGGACTTGCTTGACGAAAAAAAGCAGTTGCACATCCAGAATGAAGAAGAAATCCGTAATCTTGCCAAGTGAGTGGGTTGCAGGATAAAGCAGAGTGGGTGTCATGGGATTTCCACCACCAATTTCCATTCATTCAAGAGCTCTTTTCCTTAGTGATCATAAGTTTCATACTGAGAAATGGTGTTAGACTGGATCTTCCTCCTGAGATGCTGCTTTATATCTTGGATGCCCTCGCAAGAGAAGCCAGCCTCAACGCTCACGCGCAAACAAATCGGAGTCTCTACAGCCTTATTAACCCGAACCTCTATCGGCGCAACATCAAACCCGGTCACGCCTCGGCTTTATGATGAGCTGTCTCTGGACCAGGAAAGGACCGTCCTCAAATGCCTCGAGCAACGGCATCAGTCAACAGCCTTCCACCACCCGAAGACTACGAAGATCACGAAGGACACAAAGACATCGAAGGCGACGGAGACGGAGACGATGAATACAACGAAGTCTACACAAACGATGACTATGACGGAAATAACCTAGGGGCTGACACGATTGCCTGCAAAAATGCACAGCGTTGCTCTGAATCAGAGAATTCGCCACTACCAATCACTTTCGTAAGACAGTAATCAACTTGCCCAGAAGATTTGCACACTGGAAGTCTGTGGAAGTATCAGCAACCTATAATCTCACAATGCTCAGACCCAGCGCTGTTCTTGTCTCCACCCATTCTACTTGCCGGTGACTCCGTACGAGCAATCTTGTATGCCTCAGACCAGGTCATATCCCTTCCCGCATCGTGTTTGATCTCAAACAACCGATCGACTTGCTCCAATGAGAGATTGGCTGTCTCAACGTAGAAGTACCAGATAATCGGAATGAACAGAAAGTTAAAGATGGCGTAGAGCATGTAGTACTTCCAACCGATAGTTTCAATCCCCGTTGGAGTGGCAACCACCACAACATAGACGAAGAGCCAGTTGATGGTCGTGGCAAAAGAGGTACCGATATTGCGCATCTTTTGCGAGTTGATTTCGGCCGGGTACATGAACGGGATTGAGAGGAGGGACATGCCGTAGAAGACGTAGTCCATGAAGATGAAGACCACGGCGAGGATGGACATGCCCTTGTTTTCTAGTCCACCATAGCGTAGGCCGACGGCGACGAGTGCGAAGCAGATGCTGCTTGCAGTGACTCCCATTAGCATGAGTTTCTTCCGCCCGTATCTGTCGATGAGCAAGGCGGCAACGGCGCCCCAGAACATGAGCGACATGGAATCGCAGGCGGAGAGGATAAGCGCAAGCCGCGTGCTTAGTCCTACAGAGCGTGTAAGGACTATAGGAAGATAGTATGCAATCACGTTGGTCCCGCCAACTTGCTGGAAAAAGGCAGTGCCTGCTCCGAGGAGGACTCTGCGGAGAGTCTGTTGCTTGCTATTTCTGGCAAAGATTTCTTTGATTGGGGTCAATCGTTGTCCCTCCGCCTCATGCTGAACGGTAGCCACTAAGCCTTGGATTTCGTCGGCCACATCGGGGTCATCGCGCGGCTTGTCCAGCAACCGAGAGAGGATGTCCTGGGCCTCGCTGGCGCGATGCTTCATGACCAGCCAACGAGGTGACTCTGGGATTATGAAAACGAGGGAGAGAGCTATGAGGGCAAAAAAGCATTGGAACGCGAGCGGAAACCGCCAGCTTATGGAGGAGTTGGGGACGTAGGTGAAACCGAAATTCATCCACTATAACGTCAGTAATCCTTCTCCATTCCGTAAGAGGTACAAGCCACTCACATTGCTGATCACAATTCCAAGGATATTGAGCACCAACTGGAGGACAATGAGCTTGCCTCGCTCGTTTGCCCTTGCTGTCTCTGACTGCATAACTGGGCAAGCGATGGTGTTCATGCCGTTTCCAATTCCAGCCACCACGCGACCAACTATCATGGGCGCTAGTGAGTATGCGGCTGTCTGTAGGATGGCGCCGACAATCAGGATGCAGCACCCTGTTAGAATGCATCGTCTTCGCCCTAGTTTGTCTCCCCAGATCATGGAGACTAAAGTGCCTATGATACAGCCAATGTCATATGTCGCCACAATTTGGCCTTGGATAGTTGGGTTGGGGTATCCGAATGTCCGGAGAAAGTGACCATTGTCCAGCAAGCCACCAAAGACACCCTGGTCATAACCGAATAGAAGAAAACCGGTACCACATGCTGCGGTGATACTAAACCGAAGAGGCTTGCCTCGGGTGTTCCGAAGAAACATTCTTAGTACTGATACTAGAACGAAGGAAGAAAAAAGTGGCGGACATATAGAACCTTGTCGACAGGCAGCTGCTATATATATATTAAATATATCTTGTCCTTTCTGGGTTGACCTGCGCAGATCTGGGGTATACTAGTCTACCATCCCCACAGGATCCAGTAGCGTCGGGTTTCATTCTCCGAGACGAGAGAGACTCGAATCGGCGATAGTCCCGAAGACCCTCACTAGTACCCAAGCACACGTATATCTTGATGGGCTGCCCCGGGTTTCAAATCGCGGTTTCAGAAAATGCCTGAGAAACCGTGTTTGGTGGCCGACAAAATCTTCAAGGTCTCTGGGTTAGCTGAATCATTTTTTGGTGTGTTGAAGTAGGTTCAACTTGAAGCCTTCAGAAAGACGCTGCTCCACCCTGAGCCCTTTTCCCTTCCCCACCTTTTCTTTCACCTTCTCTTCTCTCATCGTTATTCCTCCTCCGCCTTTGGAGAGCTTGTCGGACTGAACAAAGTTCAAGATCTAAAGACCGAAATAAGAGGGAAGAACGGTTGTGCCGAATTGGCGTTATCATGAAGAAGATGTCTTCCGTCAAGTCATCTGCCAAGAGGAGGCATACAACGATGGCTTGCGTGCCTTGTCGCGAAAGCAAGGTTAGGGTTAGTCAAAAAATGTTCCTTCGAGACAGCTTCGCAAAGTTTCAGGTAAAGCCGCGTGTATCCGCATCAACTTTTAATCAAGACAACTGCAGTGTGACGGAGCCGAGCCAGCATGCTCTAATTGCGCAAATCGGAAACGAGACTGTCGCTATCAAGCTGTCGATAAAAGAAAGTAAGTGACTATAGGACTTGAATATGATTGCAGTAGAGCTAATGAAGACTATCTAGGCTACCCTTACGCGTGGCAATCGAATTGTTACTAAATCGAGTGGACCAGCTATGTCAATTTATCGAGGATAACGGCCTGCAGCCGCCACGGATGTCACAAGAAAGGGATCTCGCATTGGGAAAAGTTCTGGAGATGCTTGGGCTGACCGAGATAAATTATAATTTGGCACACAACGGTGCTTCTAAAGTGGATTCGCCGAGGACTGAATCTCCAAATTTCCCTCCGAATGCACCCATCCTACCTACCAGCCTTGCTCCAACACACGAACTTGGGCGAGCTGAAATTCAACAGTGTCCTGAGAACCGTCTGGGAGCTCATTCATTAAGCTCTAACGAAACCGAAAATGTATCTGCTTTGGCGACTGGTGACGATGAATACGCTATTATCGATGACGGTAACTTGACCGAGATCACACCGAACGCTGATCCAAGTACCTGGGATTGGCAACCAAATCATAACGTATGCAACCTTCACACTTCTCCATACGCGCATGGTTTCATTAGCTCATCCCCTCCAAAGGCAGCGTGGGGCACCGCGTTCGAAAAGCGATCATGCTCGTCCGGAACTATGATCGCTGAGGACGAGAAGACACTGGTGGACGATTGCGGTGGTGCAGAAGATATAGAGGGTCTTGTTGATGAGCTTTCCGACCGTGTTGGTACCCTGCAAGTTGGACCGGGTGGGAAGACCCAGTTTTACGGACCAACTTCGACATTCAACCTCGCTGATATGCTGGGTGCAGGCCATCCAAAGGCGCACCCTACAGCTCAAAGTGATGCTTTGGAATGTCTGACTCGCCTCGGTGACAACAAGATTACCCCTGCTGCGATCGAGAGCCACTTGATAAATCTTTATTTCTGCTGGCAGGATCCGTCCTTTCACGTCGTAGACAGAGTGGTCTACGGTGAGGCAATGGCCAAGTGGTACGCTATGGAAGATAACTCCTTCTACTCTGAGTCTCTCAGAAACGCAATGTGAGTGGCTGCTTCAACTCGAGACGAAAGACACTAAACGTTCTGATTACTGGTCTAGGTGTGCCTTGGGTGCTGCTTTCGAGGCCCGTTATCACCCAGGCTTTGTCACGTTTCCAAAATCCCTTGTTGAATTCTTTGGTGACCGGGCAAAAGCACTCCTTGAGATAGAACTCGACAATCCTTCGGTAGCAACAGTCCAAGCCTTGGTAATTCTTAGTAACCTTGAGACTGGGAATGGAAGAGATGCGCGTGGGTGGCTGTATAGTGGTGTGCAATCCCTTGAATTATGAATCCATGGGCTCGACTTACTTTGTTAGGAATGGCGATGCGCCTTGCTTTCAACCTCGCTTTGCACCTGGACATATCCTCTCATGTTTCGAGTGGACTCATGACTGTTGTCGAGGCGGATCTACGCAGAACGGTCTTCTGGGCCGCGTATACCGTTGACCAGTTAGTGCTCAGATACCATGTTCAGTCTCCCCCAATATGCAAGCTAACAACCTATAGTGAGCTAGGATTTCACCTCGGCAGACCGTTCCGTACAAATATGGAAGACGTGACGGTAAAACCAAACCTTATGGCTGATCGGCATCAGCACGGCAAATGGGCACCATACATCTCTCTTGACTCTATGTATCCTGGCTCTGGCGTACTAGACTGCATAAATGCCGTGCGTGAAGGACAAATTACTCTCTGCGAGATTATGGCCCCGTGCGGCTACGTCCTGTGGGTTATTTCCGCCAACCCAGGATGACATGGTAATCGCTAACAGTTTGTCAGATACGGAACATCGAGTATCTCTAAAGTGGTGCTCCAACAGCTAAATGAAAAGACCGTTGCAAAGCTTCTTACCTGGAAAGAGGGACTTTCCCCACTTTTACAGATTGACCTAGATGACCAGACTAGCCCATACACTCCACAAGTGATGTTGTTACAGTAAGTGTTACCACAAGCCACGACTCGAGAACATCAAATGCCATGACTAACTTATTCAAAGCATGCAGTATTACCAAAATATGATCTATGCCCACCGACCCTGGATGTCAAAAAGCCATCTACAGCCTCAACCTCCAAAGGGTCCAGGCCATCGACACGCCCGGGAGATGTGTATCCAGTCAGCAATTTGTATAGCGCGAATCCTTGTAATGTACGAGGCTAGATACACACTTCGGCGGATCCACACAAAGGCAGTCGCCATTACATCCTCTGCGGTCCTGCTGCTCCTCTTTGCCGCTGTCGCCCAGTACTCCAACGGGCAAGATGATATACCACGCCACCTCAGCACGTGTTTTCGTGCCCTGGATGAGTTCGCTCTTAGCTGGCCGACTGCTAGCCGCGCAAGGGACCTTCTTCTGCGGCTACAACGGCGCTGGGAGGTTCGTACGCGGTCTAGTAAGAAAAAGATCAAACGACAAAACATGAATATTCCAACGGCAAAGCAAACACCGGCTTCGATTGAGTCACACGGACCTTCGTTGAGAGGCCATGATACGTCCCCAGGCCAGCAGATCGAGCAGTGCTGCGACATCAATCTAGATACAGATATTGACTGGATGCTCATGCCGGACGAGCAATGTCGACCGGATAATCATGCTGCGGACTTGTACTCTTTGCTTTCGAACCCCGCAATGCATACGGAACGATGAAGCATATACAAAATAAACCTCTGTTTATGGCCTGGCTCGCATTATTCTCTATATCGAATGTGTTCACGGCCCTTACAACAGTTATCTAAGGACTTGGTATAACCGCGAAGAATATTTACACGAACTGTTCATGAAGCAGGGCTAGGTGGTGCTGCCCCCGTGAACCAATCACTTGGTTCGGCTCCGAGCTCGAAATCAAGGGTCCCTCCCCTCGAAAAGACGTCATCCCACTCCAGCCAATTATTCCTCCAGTCTTTTCCATTCACTCGCAAACGCTGTACGTAAATGCTCGAATCACCGCTTCCATCACCGCCCGTTGAGGTTACTCGAAGCGTTCTGCCTCCGCCTAACTCGATGGTCAAAGATTCGAACCACGGAGAATGGATGAGGAAGGTCGTTTGCCCGGTAACTGGATACAGTCCGATCATGTTCCAGAGAAGCCAGGTCTGCATAGCACCCGCGTCGCTGTTTCCAGGCAGGCCAGTTACCCCGGTGTGGTAGTTGCTTTTGGCAACATTCCGGGCTTGAGCAACCGAGAGGTCTTGTCGGTTAATGTAGTTGTATAGGTATGGAATGTTGAACATCCTGCTTCGGCGTTAGCTGGACTTGCATTTCCGCCAGGGATGAGACGATACTTACGGTTCATTTGTGGGATCAAAGATATTCTCCGAGAATATCGTCTCCAAGCGCTCAAGCATGGTCTGCTCACCACCCGCCAGGTCGATAAGGTGCTCCATATCGTGAATACTCGTCAGAGAATATGCCCAGGAATTTGCTTGATAGTATGGATCAGCCCAATATCCACTATCATGCAACGGGTCTGTCGCAATAAAACCATTCGTATCACGCGGGACAACAAATCCGGAGAACCCTAATGAAGTCTGATTTGCGTTCCAATGGTTCCGCCAGTTCCGGGATCGGTTCAAGTACTTTTGAGCATCATCTTCGATTCCAAGACCCGATGCGACCTGGTACAAGCCGAAATCATTGCAGGCGTATTCAACTGCCCGACTGACGGCGCGGGAGAACCTTGGAGTTATGTATCCCAAGTTGAGCCAGTCTGGCAATGCACCTCGTCCCTCCTTGGTAGAGGAATCAGGGGCCATCGGATCGACGGGAGAATTAGGAGGAGTGACTTCGGCGTCTTTAACCATTGCGCGGTACCCATCATCCCAGTTGACAGCGCCGCGAACACCTTTGACGTACGCATCCGCAAGAACATTATCGGCATTTGATCCGCCCTGGGATCGACCGTTATAGTTTGAAGATCGCCCATCTGGGAGGTAGCCGTCGAATCGCCAGATATCAATCAGCGACCTAATCTGTTCCTCGTATGCAACTGGCTGCAGGATTTGCATGAGGGCTGTTGAACAGCGGAATGTATCCTGTGCATAACGTCAGTCATTGATTTTTAGATGAAGACATGATACGCACCCAGAATGTGAAAATATCCTGGTAATATGGTTCATCCGACTCCCAGTTAGGGTTCTCTCCGGTCTGGTTGGTGGGAATCAGGTGCATGAAATAGAGGGACGAATACAGAAGAGTCAGACTGGTCTCATTTGTGGTAGTTGTCGTGACTTTGGAGAACACAATGTCTTCCCATTCGGAAGCTGCGTCGCTGACAACCGATTGGAATTCTGTTTCGGGTGGAATCTCATTTTGGACATGCTGGCAGGCTCTACTTGCGGAGATCCACGAAATGCCCACCCGTGAAATTACGGTCTTGTCGTCGAACGAGTATAATCCTCCCACTCTAGTCGAGCCAGTTGAAGCAGTAGCAGACCCGCTGTCTTGCTGAATGCTACCATCTTGATCGGTTCCAGTGTACGTCTTGTTGCTGACAACGTCGTTGTCAAAGTAGCCGCCTACCGGGATGTTAGAATAGAGAGCCGAGCCAGATCTCAGGATTGATGAACTGACAGAAGTATATCGCCCAGTTGGGCGACCTATTCCACCCGTTGTCATATATTCCACGCCCCTCATAATGTCCGTCAGGGAAGATGGTGAAGTTGCCACCCTTGTATCCCTGACTCAGACCTTGACCTCGGAACGAAGGCAGAACGTGCGAAACATCTATTAGGACATTGTTCTCGGTTGAGTTTTCTGGAAAGGTGTATCGGAAAATGCCGGCATGTGCAGAAGCGCTCAACTCCACGACAACCCCATCTCCTGTCTGCGCTCGATAGTACCCTACAGATGCCTGATCGGTCCCATCACGAGAGACTGTTATGTTCGAGAGAGGGTCCGTGATGTTTCCAACAAGAGGTAGTTGGGAGACAGTGCCATACTTTGGTGCTCCGCCTGTTCCTTGCTCGTGCATTAAACTGAAGCCGGAAAATTCACCTGTCGGCAAGTATCCTGAGTATGCATCGGTGTTGCCGCTGAGCAGATCAGGGCCTAGTTTCACCATTCCAAATGGCCTGGCGACGCCGGGGAAGTTGTTACCGCCATTCTCGGTTCCTAGGCTGGGGATGGTTTAGCATCTGCTCATTAAGTTGATGACGAAGGGCACTCACAAGACATTCACATGCGACCCCAACTCTGCACCCCGGACGAGCGTTTGAATTTGGGACAGAATCAAAGGGAAGCCCCAAGCATTGCACCTCATGATGAGAGATCTCGTACTATCGAGCTCTCTGTTTATACTGCCTCCGCAGCACAACAGACGACAGAATCTTACAACAGAAAGCTGAAATCGAAACAGCAATCGCTTGATGAGGGTATCAGCCCCGCGTGAGCAGGATTCTATTGCAATTATGTTCGAATGAATGCACTTCCAATTGAAGAAAAGATAACGAATGGACGAATGGCAACATTAAACCTGAACAACCAGTGCCATCCTCGCGTCGGACCCCCGTGGACATACGATAGCAGTTCTAGTCCGCTCGAGGCATGGGATGGCAGCGCATGTTGGGCTCACGGGGAATCAAATGAGACGGTCATTGGACTAGACAACAGTATGGAGCTACGGAAGGGCTACCGCCGGGCATGGCGAGACTTTTTAAAGTAGGAAGTGGGTAGAGGAGGATCGCCAGCGCTGATTCTCCATTTTTCCTTCTTTTTCTTCTTCCATTTCTTCGAATATTTCCGCACATTCACGCCGAAACGAGTCAGGGAGTCAGAGAGCCAAGGGTAGGTGCAGCAAGGGGGAAGGAAGCCTGGTCGAGAACTGAAACCATTGGGTGATAAACAAGAAGCCTGTTACATCCATAGGGACATAGCCGGCCCAATACATAGCGCCGGTGCCACTTACATTATTCGTGGCTTCGAATATCGCATTCCAATCTCAGTGCAACAATAACAACAACAATGAAAAAAGACATCGCATTGTTCATCGTAAACATCTCTCAGAAATTCGGTTTTATTCCCAGTCCCATCATCCCCCTAATTTCCGCGTCTCGGCCCCCTGACCCTGAACCAACGCTGCTGCACCTGCAACCTGCAATCCATGGATTGGCATGTCACACCCGCTCCCCGGAAAACCAATGAGATGGCGGTGATGCGCACATGGTCCCTTCGCAAGTTATGTTGGGGGAAGAGCTGATTAGACTACGGGTGTGTGCGACCGCTCTAGGACGGAAGGAGTATAAGTTGTGTAGATCGTGATGCTTATCAATGACCTTGTGCGTCAACAGGTGTGGTTTGCGTGGTTGATGAGGATGACCATGTGTGACGGAGTAGTTAGTCGACCTGGGCGGTAGTGTAACGATAATTTAACAGGGCAATTGTTCGGGAATTAGCTGGGTGCTTTCTGTTCATTTAGTGAGACAGTTCCACAGGGCACCGTATGCAAGTAGTGTCTGACCGAGTAAGCGGTTATTCGGAATAGTTAACCAGATCACCGTGACTGCTCAACTCTGGAGATGTAAGGGATTTAGTTTCAAAAGCATATCGAGCGCTAGCGAGATCGCTCGTCTCAACGCTGGCCATGCGGAGAAGCGGTGGGTGGTCGGTCACATGGTCGCCGGTGCGGCGGCAGAAGCGAAATCTTGAGGGGGTGTCCTCTTGATTCAAAATCCGACAGACAGTATAATAAGTACTCGTGCTCCATTTAATAAGTTGATAAAAGCCATCTCGCTTCCATGAACAACGCCCATCGCAATGTTCGCCTCGAATACGGATCAAAAATAAAGCAAAACCATGCGGCAAGTAGAATCAAGGGGGGATAAACGGTATAAAACAAGAGCAACAACAGCACGCTGTATTCTAACACACAAAGCCCGAAAAGAAAAGTGATCTCTTCTACATTCTTCGGAAAGACTTGATGAGTTCCATCAGATTTGTGCCACTGCTGCCGCCGGAACCAAACGCATTTGCCCCGCCAAACGCCTGCGCTACATTATTGGACGGAAGGTACCTGGTATTCATCCGAACAAGTTGGTAGGTGCTCTGGATATCCTCTGGGACCGGCATATTAGCAGCTTTATAAGACGAAATCAGGCGCTCGTAGTAAGGTTGTGCCTGCTGGTATTGGCGGGATCCGAAGTACATTCTGGCAATGAGGCCAAGAATGGTTTGGACGTCCGGGGCCCCGGCGCCCTGGCGGGATTCTGTCCAGCGGAGAGACCGTTCCAACCACGGGAGGGCAAGCGTGAGATTTGCCTCTGTGTCCTGAATGTAAGGGTTGTACCCCCATTGGGTCATTGAACCCCGAATCGCGTACATTACGCCCATTACGCTGACGATGTTCATTGTTTCTGCATGCTCCGGACCTAGGTATTCCTCTGAGGTGGCGAGGGCGCGGCGGAGGGTTTCTATCGCGCTAGGACCGGCGTCTGGGTCGAGGGCGCTCATCGCTCCGCTCATCCAGAGACCGCGAATGGTGAGCGGGTGGTGCGGGCCGAGTCGCGTGTCGAGTTCTTTCACAATAGCCTCCACGGCTTCTGCCTGGGGGTCGGTACCCGTACTTTGTCTGATGAAATGATCCTCGGTGCTGTTTAGCCGTTGGGAAAGCACCTGCTCCGTTAGATCGAGGACGCTTGCAAGATACATAATGTGGTTCTGCCCTAGGCGGTTTCCGACGCTTTCGCTGTACTTTGTCATGGCCTGAATGGATTCGGCACGTCGGTTCATATAGCCAGCAGCCGATGCTACTCGCCGACGTGTTTCGAGGGTGTCAATATGATCATCGCCTATCGTCATTTGCTGGCGCGCAAGGACGTTGGCACAGATTGACTCGCCTTCTTGCGGCTTTCCCTGACGGAAGATGAGTTCACCCATCATGCTCTCTGATTTCATCGCGAGCTCATGCCGCTTGCCGAGGACACGTTGAGAGTTGTTACACACCCACTCGCACCATTCTCTGGCTTTTATGAGGTATCCAGACGCAAGCTCGATATCCGCTAAGTAGTACCCAGCGACCAAGGTGCTGTGATGGTCTTGGCCTAGAGATCGGTGGTGCTCCTGGAAAAGGGCATATTGCACTCTTCTAGCATCATCCCATTTCCATTCATTCATAAATTTTGCAACTTGAGTCGACCTTGGATCGTTGTCAGCAGGCTTAAACAGCGTCCCGATGGCACGGGCCTCATTTGGATCTGGTGTACGGGGAGGCCCCGGATATGGCATACTGCTGTTCGTATGCATTCGCGGTGGTAAGGGAGGGCCGGGATTCGGAGACGGCGATGGTTTGGGGACGAATCCACGCTCGGCGAGGAGGACTTGATCTGCGATCTGCTTGATATTGCCCTTGATGAGCTTATACATCGCCCCTCGACTGCCGACTTTGCACATTTGCGAATGATCCGCATCTAGCTTCAGCCGCGTCTCGCGGGACCCAGGTAGCCCAAGAATGGCGGACTCTTCGTCAACAACAAGCTACCGAAGTCAGCGCAGTTTAGTGAGCTAGGATTGTAGGATGTCTTACATGACTAACTGAGGCTGGTCCGGCTCCGCCTAAGAATACCTCCTTGCCCTCCACGAAACTGACGACCTGATAGTCTTCTAGTTGGTGAGAGAATCGACTAGACATCTGCCTAGTAAAGAGGCCATTCTCCTCGAGGCATTGCAGAAGATCATTCTTAGCGTGGCCTTTAGAGACAAATCTTGCGACGTTGGCCGCGATCTTTCCCAGCTCGACACCTTTTGCTCCTCGGTGCGGAGTGCCGAAGAAGACGAGACCCGAGGTATCGGTGCGGATGGCAGTGTATTTCCTGTCTTCGTGCGCGTTAAGCAGGGCCTATTGAGGATTAGTCTCACTTCACAACGGCAAAGTTTGTGAAGGTATTACCTGCTTAATCACTAAACCTCCTAAACTGTGACCAATCCAGATGATTTTCGGAGACCTCACACCCTACCACCAGAGTTAGAGACCAACTTGAGACCTGACGTATCTCAAGAAACGTACTAGCTGCTCGTTGCGCTCGATATCCAGCAAGTTCAGCAGGGTATTTGCATGGTCCTTGATGCTCGCAGTGGACATGGTTCTGGCATCGGTGACAGTCGAGTTATAGCCATAGACAAAGACTCGGGAGTTGGGAATATCCTGGGGGAGGTAATCCCGAGGCCAGAAGGTGCCATTTTCGTGAGTCCACGTGTTGAAAGCATGGTCGTTTCGTGCACGAGGGTTCAGGCCGTGGACGAAGACGAAGCTGGCAACGGCGATGAAGATGTTAGCGACGGAAGGCGAGGGAAATGTGGATTATGGGGCTTACTCAATAAGTGGAGGGCCCTGTGGGGTGTAGACCTCCTCTAGGAAGGGAAACTCGAGGTGCGCAGTGGCCTGAAGATTTAGCCCCAAAGTACCCAAAATCTGGGGTGAGATTCAAAGAGGGTTATAATGCACTTACCATCTGATGCTGAGGCGTCTACTTCGCAGTGGATGAGGGGGGAATGAAATGCGATCGAGTGCGGCTCCTCAGCTCGGTGATAAGAACTGAACCTCAGCCTCCAGGACTTCTGCCATCATGTGATGGGCGAGGCTGTTTTCTCGAGGAGTGAGCCATTTTGCCCAATCGCTTGGGAAGACTTTGCCGCTCCTATCGTGATGGCGATGGGAGGGGGAGTTATCAAAAGCAGTAAGAAGAGGCGAGGACTTTCGTTTGAAAGACGACACCCATTGGTCATGACCCCTGTCACTTCCCGAGTAGCGCTGACTGCTTGTCCATTGAAGATCCTGCTCTGGGTACGGCGTCCGAACGGGACAAAAGGATAAAAACGAAATTTTGGTGTTTTGCGCTAGGATTCTGCCAGCAGAACTT
>JAMAHF010000166.1:0-18814 GCA_023627405.1 Penicillium sp. S1316
ATATCCCTTTATATTTACCTACTTATTTATTCCCTTGCCTATACTCCTACCTATTTATTAACCTATTTAATATACTTACTTTTTTCCTTATCTATATACTTGCCTATTTACTTATTTAAATACTTTTTTATTATACTTTTTACTATACTTATTTAATATACTTATATTTTTATATTTTAACTTAACTACTTATATACCTTTTTTTTTACTTATTTATTTATTTATTTACTTACTTTTTTACTTGCTCATTTACTTACTTTTTTATTTACTTACTTATTTACTTACTTACTTTTTTATTTACTTTCTTACCTATTTATTTTTTTATTTACTTTTTACTAACTTACTTATATTTTTATATCCCTATTTACTTACTTACTTACTTACCTACTTGCTTTCCTGCCTGCTTACTTACTTATTTTTTTACTAACTTACTTATATTTTTACTTCCCTACTTACTTACTTACTTACTTACTTGCTTACTTTTATACTTGCTTCTATACTTGCTTCTATACTTGCTTCTATACTTGCTTCTATACTTGCTTTTATACTTGCTTTTATACTTGCTTTTATACTTACTTCTATACTTGCTTTTATACTTGCCTGCTTACTTACTTATTTACTTGCTTGCCTGCTTACCTGCTTGCTTCCCTGCTTGCTTCCCTGCTTGCTTCCCTACTTACTTTTAATACCAAACTCTATAGTGGTTAGTGGTTACTTTTTTAAAACTAAACTTTATAACCCTCCTGACCCTATACTAATTTTTACTTTAATTTCTGCTCTAAAATCCACTTTAAGGTTCTTGTACCTACCTATTTTATATATATAATATTACTCTTGCTACTACCATGCCTTTTATTTATTAAATTTCTTGTTTAATTACTATTATATATGCTCCTACTATAAATAAATATCCCTTATTACTTATTATAATACCTGGCTATTACTAGTATTACTAGGAACCCTAACCACTTATAAACTATTTAGGCTATCCCTACCTGCCTAATATTAGTCTTTAGTACCAGCCCTGCTATAGGCTATATCTAATATTAACCCTAACCTAAATACTTTTATAGTATTAATACTATTTTAGCTACTACCTACTCTAGCTCTAGCTCTAGCTTTAGTATTTACTAGGGTACTACTACTACTTATATATATAGTTTATTAACTAGTATAATAATAGTTACATGCCTGCTTTTTTACCTCCTGCCTAGTATCCCTATATTACTACTACTTATATTTATTAATAATTCTATTAAAATACTTATTTAAAACTACCTAGTGGTATTTTTTACTTGCTATATATTTTTATACCCTAAAATCTAATACTATACCTTTTACTTCCTAAATTTCTTATTTAACTATTACTACACACACTCTTACTAGGATTATATATTACCCCCTACTAACTACTTGTAGACTACTTATAGACTACTTGCAGGAACTCTATCTACTCCCTACAGGCCTATATTTACCCTAGCACTGCCTTAATCTAACCCTAACCTAGGGTTTATAAGTTAGGGTGTTACTACTACCTGCTCTAGTAGTTTATACCTAATCTAGCTAATAATCCTACTACTTGCAGGGCTAGTACCTGGCCCTAGTCTATTATTTCCTAATCCTAACCCTACTTGCCTGCTTATTTACTTATTTATATACTTACCTAGCTGCCTATTTTAAACCCTAGGTATAAATATCTCTTATATTTAATTAATTCTAAAACCTAACCTACCTCCCTTACTTACTCTTTTATTATTATATATATATATCTTAACTTTATTTATACTATTTTATACTACTACTACCCCTACCCTAGCTTACTAGTTTATAGGTTTATATATATATATTAATTTACCTTTTACCCTTTAGTTTAAATCTAGTTTTAATCCTAACCTTAATTATTTATACCCTTCTACTTCCTGGCTAATCCCCTATAACTAATAAAAACTATTAAATAACTAGCTATATTTATACAGGCTATACTATTTAAACTACTAGATTACCTGTAGTATATTCTAGCTATTAATATTAATCCCCTCCCCCTGTAACTACCACTGCCATGCTACTAATATATCTAGTATATCTAGCATGTCCAGCATGTCCAGCGTGTCTGGTGTGTCCAGTATATCTGGCATGTTTAGTATATCTAGCATGTCCAGCGTGTCCAGTGTGTCCAGTATGTCCAGTATGTCCAGCATGTTTAGTGTGTGTAGCATGTCCAGCATGTCCAGCATGTCCAGCATATCCAGCGTGTCCAGCGTGTCCAGTGTGTCTAGTATATCAAGCATATTAAGCATGTCTATTATGTCCAGCATGTCTGGTGTATCTAGCATGTCTGGCATGTTTAGTATGTATAACATGTCTAGTATGTCTATTATATCTACTATCTCTACTATAGCTATCCTAATATAAACTTAGGGGATATATAGTCCCTAGGGTGCAAAGGCTTAGAGCTATTAGAAGGCTTAATAAATATTATAAATTAGGGTTTATATAGTATATGGTCCATGGCCAGAAGCATAAGAGGGTATAATTTATTTTATTTAGTAATAATACTATAATAGGGCTAGGGTAATCTTATTAAATTAATTATAAAATAAAAGTAATATAATAGAGTTACTAGAAATAACCTAGCGGGTGCTAACTATAGAATAAAAAGTTTAATATTCTAGTAATAATAAGTTAGGGCTAGAGGTAAATAATAGACCCTAATAGAATAGGACACAGGGGTTTTATATTAATAAACAAAACTACTATTATCCCCCTAGCTCGCGAGAGTGGCGTGGATTAAATCTACCTTGTCCAGGCCTATAATAAGATTGATTAGGTTACTTAGACCTATTTTAACTAGATAGGAGCCCTAGCTAAGGGAGTTCTCCTATAATTTATAGCAAGTAATATAGTGGTTAATAATTACTAGTTCCTCCTTAATATTTATATTAATTAAATAATAGCTATAAATAGCCTTTGTTTACCTAATTTACTAGATATATTTATATACCTGGGTCTTGTCCTGTATTACTATTTATAGCTCCTATAATATTACTATATTAGCCTAGGTATAGGTAAATCTAACCCCTAGGACCTAGGGCAAGCTTACTAGAATACTAGGGCTATAAAGGGCTATATTAACTGCTATTTTTATATTATACTTCTAGAAGGTATTAATAATACCCTGCTAGTTTAGCGTGGTTAAGAAGATAGCCTGCGCCTTATTTATAGGGTAAAAGTACTAGATAGCCTATCTATTAGGTTAGTAGGGGGTAGAGGACTAAAACAGGGTTTATAGCTAGGTAGGGAAGGGGTATAACTTACCTACTATAGAATAAACATGGCTATAAGAAAGTAAAAAAGGATAATTATTTTATATAGGGAGCTATTAGGCGCCAGGCCCTGTCTCTAAATTAACCTATATAAGGTAGTCTATTATATAGAATTTTTAAGGATATAGTCTAGTTACTATTCTACCCTAGAGTATATAGGATAGATCTCCTATTATTTTTAAATTATATACTCCCAGGTCTAAATAAAATCCTCTGGCTCCTATATATAGTAGTAGAGTATAGTATACCTAGGAAGGCTAGCTATTAGCTAGACCTAGTAAAGAAGTGATTAAAGCTTTCTAAGGGTATATAGTTTAAAGCTAGGCTGCTAGGTAATATCCTGAGCTAGCTAGGTAGTCTACTAGTATAACTAATAAATAGCCACCTGACCCTCTAGCATAAGATTATATTTAATATCTTAGGGGACAAGCTTGGGTAGTTAAAGTAGGGGCTGCTAGTTTTATATACTATCCCTGGTATACTAGATAAAACTACTATCCTGGAGGATATTAGCTAATTTATTAGTAATAGCTATAATATCTAATCCTGGCTTGTTTTAGAGCTAGTTAAATTCCTGGCCAAGGTGCTTAATATTTACTAATTAATAGCAGGATAGGGTGGGGTTAGTCTGCTAGAAGTTATATTTAAGGATATAAAAATATATATAAAGGTTACTAGGGCTTTTGTTAAAGGGGGTGCCACTAATTATCTAGCAGGGCAGGTGGCTAAAGGTATTAGCTATAATCCAGGCCATAGCCATGTACACATGCTCCTTATAACTTTTATTTTAATAAATATAATACTATGGCTAGCTAGACACGTGGGCAAGGGGGGGCCAGGATTTAAACCTAGGACTACTACTAGGGATTAACCCAGACACCTCCACGCGTAGTAGTTTATTAACACGGGTGGCATAGCTCTAGGGTATTATAAGGACTATATACTAACTACTTTTAAAGGGATATTTCTAGGTAGGTGGTTAGAATTTAAGGCTTAAGTAGGTAACTAAAGTATACTACTTAGCTAGCTACTCCTATTTAGGGTTAAGTAGGACCCTATACTAGCTTTTTAACTTTTATTTAGTAAGTATAGTAGTAATCTTTTTTATATCCTAGATTATAAGGTACTACCTATACTTAAAAGGTTTTAGGTGCGTGGAATTAGCCTTTTTATATTTAACTAGTAGCCAGAGCCAGAGAACTGGATAATTTTAATCTATATACTTATCCTATTATTATATCTAGTACTACACTAATTTGGCTGGTATAATAATTAGGCTTGCCCCTAGGTACCAGGGCCTTATCTCCTTAGTTAGCCCTTGGGGAATATATAGGCACAGGCATGGGAATTAGGAGGCACTTGGGTAGTGGGTTTTAATACTATCCACAGGGAGATACTAATAGTTATAATCTAATATATGTAATTCCTGGACCTTGTTAGATATCTTCTAGATCTAACAGGCTATAATAATATATATAATAATAATAATAGTCTATATAAGAATTACCAGTGGATTAGCTTCCTATATACTATAAATCTAGTTAGGCTTAACCTACCTTGCCTAAACTAATATTATTTACTAGGAACCCCCTATTAAATAATACCTTATACTTAAGTATATACTATACTATAAAAGCCTAATAGGGGTATAAAATAACTTAGAGGCCTGGGATAGTAACCTTACTTATTAAACTAACCCCCTAGTCCCCTTCTAGCTTAAAAAACCTTTAGAACTTAATAAGGTTCTTTAGGAAGGTATACTTTAGCTAAAGGGTACTATAAAAGTTTTAGAGGCTAACTAATATTTATTATTAGGGTAGTATTAATATTATTACTAGGGATAGACTTACAAGGCCTTGGTAGTATTCTTGCCCTTATTAAGTTTATTATTAGTATGTTTATCCTTATTAGATTTATTATTATAGTTTTTACTCCCTGGTAGATAAGTTTAGATTAGCTAGGTAACTTTTATATATATAAATAGGGGCTTAAGGGAAATAATACCTAATTCTAATATAGCAAAGACTTTACTAGTATTATTAGGCCTAGAGGAGTTATTATTATTAATAAGGTTTTATACAGGTGGCGGGCTACCCTATACTATAATAGTGCCTTAGGCTATTTATCCCCTTCTTACTATCCCACGCGGGGTTAGGGTAGTATTCTTAAAAAAATTATTTATATAGTAGGGATTAGCTAGCTTAGGCCAGGTGCTAAAAGATTTAATACTATAATATAAAAAAGTAGTACTCTAGGCTATTTATTCTCTCCTAGTAATCCCACGCGGGATTAGGGTAGTATCCTTAAGAAGATTATCTATATAGTAGGGATTGGCTGGCTTGGGCCAGGCACTAGGAGATCTAGTACTATAATATAAGGGAGAAGGTAATATATATAGTATTAAATCTATTTTATTACTAGTGCCCTGTCCCCTAGGAGGTAGTAAAGTTAATATAGTTAAGGTAGCAGGGGTATTAGTATAGTAGCTATCTAGGCTACTTTCCCAGGTGCTAGACTAATACTACTTTCTTAGGTTCCTTAACTTTGCATGTATAGATCAGGTTATTAACTTTCTTATTAAAATACTATACTACTTCTAGGTCTTAGTCTTAGTACTTACCTTACTACTAGTTAATATAGAACTAGATATAGGGATATATTATATTAATTATAGTAATCTAGGTTGCCTGTGTCTAAAGCTTAATCTAAAGTAGTAGTTATATAAGGTTAGATAGATCCTTTACTAGGTAAAATAGTTAGTGCTACTTTAGGTTATAGTAATACTATTACTATACTAATTAAATAAATTTTTCCTGGTTAAGGTTAATAAGCAAGACCTGGCTAGTCTAGCTGCTAGTAGCTATATACTAATATAGCAAGAAAACCCTAGAATAGTATATTTTAACCTTATTCTCTATAGTAATACTATAATTATTAAAGTCCATGCCCTGTACCTTAGTAGTAGTGTGGTTGGTTACTGGTTTAGCTCTAGGCTAGGAGGCTTTTAGTTACTTAGTATAGCTATACTTTTATAGAAGGGCAACCTAGTATAATATAGTAAGCACCAGCTCCTTCTCTATATTACTAGCTTAGGTAGTAATAGTAATTAGGGGTGGGAATTAGCTAAGGGATTCTATAATCTAGGTTTAAAGGTATTTCTAGATAAATACTACCTTAAAGTCTATAATTAGGAAGCTATATTACTCCAGGATACCCTAAAGAAGCTACTTAGAATTCTCCTTGTTAATATTAGAAATAGTATTAGCAGGAAAGCTATCCCAGATTTCCTGGTAGTTAGTGCCTTATTAAAGGGTTTATATACTATAGTAATATTAATTAGTATATAGGGGGAGTTCCTATAGTCTAGATAGTTTAGTTAGCATGTTATTACTAGGCTAGGGGGATTAGGCTTGTATAATTTTAAGCTAGTTAAGGATAATAATACTAGGGGTTAGAAGGGTTTAAAGGGTTAGGTAAGTCTAGGAACTAGGACTAGTATAAAGATACTATAGGGTTAAGAGGATTAGAATAAACTAGCTATACTAGTTATAGTTATAAAATTATTCTAGATAAAAGAAGGGGTAAAAGGTATAGGAAGAAAAAAAAAATTTTTACTAGGCTACTATAATATATTACTTAGCAAAGGTAGGTAAGAATTAATTTAGTATAGCAGGCCTGCAGGTGTAAATAAATATAATACAGGAAAAGGATATATTATAAAAGGGATTAAAGGGGCATCCTGCCTGCTTAGCCTTTTTTTATATTAATTAGTACTAATAATATATATACTTATTAATATTATTAGTATAATAAATAGTAGCCAGGTAGTTTTTTTTTTATTAGATCTTATTACTATTAATTAGCAAGGGTATATTTACTTTTAGTTAGTAGGCAGGGGCCTGGTAGCTAAAAGGAATAAAAAATAATAAAGGGATACAGGGTAAGGGAAAAGTATTAGATTTAATCTTTATTTTACAAAGGTAGAATATCCTTAGCCCCCCTTAATATAGATAGGGCTCTGTTTCCTCCCCTGCCTGGAATTACTACTATATAGGCTTACTATTAGTAATAGGTATATTAGGAACCTTATTAGCTAGTATCTAACCTAGGTTACTCTCCCCTGCTACCTAGGTATTATTATCCAGGATATAGTTATTAATACTAGGCCACGGGCCTTTAGTACTAGGCGCCTTGGACTAGGCCATAGCTAATCCTATATTAAGGTATATAAGGATATTAGATACTACAGGCGCGAACCAGGTAGGGACTAGGACCTAGTAGTAAGCAAAAATCAGGTGCTAGAGGACTATATATAGCACTACAAGCTAGTAGTAGAGCTATAGATTATTATTTAGGGGGTACTAGAGCTTGCCCATAGCTCTAACTATATATAATCCTGCCTGGGCCTGGCTTAGGGTAATACTAAGTAAGTTTATATTAGTAATAAACCAGAGCTAGCTGCAGGCTATTAGGTCCAGGATTATAACTAGGTTTTTAGAACCCTGGTATCTATAGATAGTAGAGACTTTAACCAGACACAGTAGCTGGCTAGTAAGTAGGAGGTAATAGTAAAGGTGTATCTAGGCCTAGTATAATATAAGGACTATAATCTAACTAGGAGGGATATTATAGGCGCTAACTAGGTTTTTTACTAGTATAATAATAGTAGTATAGTTTAGGGGACTTATAACTAAAAGCCCACAGGCATCCAGGGTGTTAGAGCTATCTATAATATCTAGGAGGACCAGGGAGTTACAGGTATAAAGGATATACTGGTTATAAAGGGTTACCTAGGCCTCTATGGCTAGGACACCAGGGTCTAGTACCATAGCCATATAAAAATAGCTACTATAGAATAATCCACTAACCAGGGTACTAAGGGAATGTACCATCTAGTGCTATTTAGTAAATATTATAATAAAAAGGCTATTAATATAAAGGTATATAAAAAGGGAAAGAACAAGCTAGGAATAGAATAGGTTCTATAGTAGATTTACAAGGATAAACAGGCAAAGCTACTTATAGTCCCTAATTAATACTAACCCGCGCGCTATAGGATACTAGGCAAACAGGGGCCAAAGCTCTAGCTTGGTTAGATAACTAGCCTTATCTACTATAATAGTAAATAGCAAGAAGTAGTCCTAGATAGATATATTAAAGAAGATAAAGGGGGTTCCTATAATTATATAGGTAGTATAAAGTATATTATTATATAGCTAATAAAGGGTATAGCAGAAGTCTTTTATAGTTATAATATTAAATTTAAGTCTATTCTTAAACTAGATATATTATTCCTAAAAGGCCGCGTACTATACTAGCTACAAGAGTAGTAAATTAATTAGATTACTATATTCTAATATCTGCTGGCCAAGACTTAGGTTAGGATAAATAATATATTAGTCTGTAACCCTGGCCAGCTAGGCGGTTTCTAATATATAGAGTTTAGCTACTAGGCATGTGGTAACTATTTTCCCAAGCAGTATAGTATTCTAGTTATCCTGCCTATAGTTAATAATTAGGGGACGCAAGTTAGGAAGGGGCCTATATCAGGCACTAGTAAAGGCCAGTGCTAGTAACTCCTTTATAGGGATAGCATGGTACTAGATTATAATATATTATTTCTAGGGGTATGTCTGATTAAGCATACCCTAGAAGATCTATACAAGCTTATTTACTACTATATTAGTAGGGCTAACTACTACTACCTAGTTTATAGCACTAAGCAGGGGCGCCACAAGGGTAATAAGCAGGAGAATAGAATAGGCTAGCTAGAAGGTCTTGCCCGTGCCTAGTAGGCTATAGATAATAAATATTAGGCCCAGGAGATAATAAAGGGTATAGAAGGCCTTAAGCTACTAACTATTAAAGCTATAGGTATAACTTTACTACTTAAGATTAGTAATAACCCCTGTAAATAGATCTATAGGCTAGAGCTAGTCTAGTTTATTTAAAAGCAGGTATATATAGTAGGGAGTGCTAACTTATATAATATAATAAAGGGCTATAATTTACTAATAAAAGGGATAGCAGGATAAGATTACTTTAATATATACTTCCTTGCCTAATTAATTAGAAATAGCCTAAAGGGTGCTAGTAGGATCTAGGTATAGATATATATCCAGGATAATAGGCTTATAATTAAGCAGCCACTAGCCACCCTTAATAAACCAAGGGTAGGTTAAGAAAATAGGGATAGTTCCTAGGGGGGTAATAGGGGTGGGGTTTATAATAAATATAAACTAGTTATTACCTAGATCTATTTTATTTATATCTAAGTCTATAATTAGCTATAGCTAGTTTCCTAGGTAAAGCTTAGCACTATTATATAAAAGGGAGAAAAAACTAAGGTACTTATACTAGTAGGTACTAGGGATTAATACTATATAGAGCTTTACTAGCTAATCCTTAAGCTTATTTAGGAGTTTTATTTATACCTTATACTTATAAATCAGGCTATAGCCTAGGACTATTATATATTTACTCTAGGAGTAAAATAAAATCTTTATTTTTTAGTTAACTACTAGGTAATTCCTAGGCTCTAGGTAGTCCCTAATCTAGAGGAAGTAATAGTAAGGATATCTAGGGTACCACTAGTTAAGAGGGTCCCTCTACCTACTTATGTCTATTATATATTATAGCTAGGTAAAGCTGGCCTCTAGCTATATAGTATTTAGGTAGAATATCTATATATTCTTTTACCTAAGATATTATTAGATAGACTTGACTATTACATGCTAGTCCCTGAAAAATTAGCTATTAAATAAATTAGCTTTATAGAAATAGTAGTATTAAAAGTAAATAGTTAGCCTCTAAATAAAAGCTCTAGCCAGGAGGTTATTAAATCTAGAATAGTAATTTAAAAGGTGGGATAGTGCATGTACAAGGCCTGGACCCAGGGCTTAACTACTAGGCACTACCTACTTAAGTTATATATTTAGCAGGATATTAGATATTAGGTATATATATACTATCTCTATAGCCTGTTTTTTAGTAGCTATATTAGTATAGTAAATAGCTAGACTAGGGTAAATAGGATTAGTATACTACTAAGAGACATAGGGGGGTCTAGAGAAGGCCTGGCACTTACTAAAGTTCTAAGAAATATTCTATACCATGCTATAGGAATAGCTAGAGGCATACCTTGATACCTGGTTCCTTGCTATACTAATTACCTAGAACAAGGTTTAGGTCCTGCAGATCTAGGAAGTTACTAGTCTTACTCTTGATAGCCTTAGTGGCCTTGACAACCTTAACAACCTTAACAGGCTTAACAGGCTCAGTGGCCTTGGTGACCTTGATAGCCTTAACAGCCTTAACAGGCTTGGTGGCCTTAACAACCTTGACAACCTTAACAGGCTCAACAGGCTCGGTGGCCTCGGTGACCTCAACAGCCTCGACAGCCTTAACAGGCTCGGTGGCCTCAATAACCTTAATAACCTCAACAGGCTTAGTGGCCTTGGTGACCTTAATAGCCTTAACAGCCTTAATAGGCTTGGTATTAGTCTGGCTATCTTTGTGCTTGATTAGTAGAAAGTTTACTAAAGCCACATCTATAGTATAATAGATAATTACCTGGAATAATAGCCTAGTAGTAATAGAAGGCTGCTTAATAAAATAGTTATAAAAAATATTAGTAGTCTCCTTTTTATAGTTAGATATAGTAACTAGATAAAATAATTAGGTTAGTAGTATAGTTAATTAGACCCTAACTAGGAGCTTACCTAAGGTATAAGAAAAAAGGGAGCGGGAGGCAAGTATAGGCTAATACTTTATAATTAGGCTTTAAAGGGATTTACTATCTAGGCTAGAGGAGAAAATTAGGTAATTAAGGTTTAAAGTAAGTAAGGAGCTTAGTAGTTTAGTAAAGATTAACTAGGATAGCTTAGAAGGGAAATAGTTAAAAAAAGTTAGAGGGGAACTAGTAAGGTTATAAAAAAGAAAAATAGGGCTAGGTAAGGGTTAAATAAGTAAGGTAGTGTTTTAGTGCCTAATTAATAATCTAGATATATATAGCTAGAGGTAGTAACTAGATAAAGAGTAATATAAAAAGGAACAGGCAAGAGTGTAAGTAATTAAGGGAGGGGGGTGTATTTAATAATAATTACTTAGAAAAGAGATAGTTAAAAAGAGCTAGTAAGAAATAGGTAAAGGTATAGTAAAGAGAAAGGGAAAGTAGTATAAATATATTTAGCTAGAGGTAATAACTAGATAGAGAGTAATATAAAAAGGGACAGGTAAAAGTGTAAGTGATTAAGGGAGGAAGCTATATTTAATAATAATTACTTAGGAGGGAGATAATTAAGGAGAGCTAGTAAGAAATAGGTAAAGGTATAATAAAAAAAAAAGGAAAATAGTATAAATATATTTAGCTAGAGGTAATAGCTAGATAAAAAGTAATATAAAAAGGGATAGGTAAGAGTATAAGTAATTAAGGGAGGGGGCTATATTTAATAATAATTACTTGGGAGAGAGATAGTTAGTAAAAGCTAGTAAAGAACAAGGAAGGGTATAGTAAAGAGAAAGGGAATATAGTATAAGGTTAAAAAAGGGAGGTAGTATTTTAGTACCTAATTAATAATCTAGATATATTTAGCTAAAGGTAATAGTAATATAGAAAATAATATAAAAAGGAACTAGCAAGAGTATAAAAGATTAAAAGAGGGAAATAGTTAAGGAGAGCTAGTAAGGAATAGGTAAGGGTATAATAAAAAGAAAGGGAATATAGTATAAGGTTAAGGAAGGGAGGTAGTATATTTAAAAATAATAGCTTGGGAGAGAGAGCAAGGAAAGTAATATAAAAATAACTAGGTATAATAGTAAGAGATTAAGGGATAGAGGTAGTACTTTAGTAGGTGATTTATAATCTAGGTAGTATTAGCTAGAGGTTAAGATAGTAAAAGTAGGTAATACAGGGGCCTTTGCCCTGGGTAATTAGATTTATAACTAATATAGGTTAATATTATTATTATTAAAATAGATAAAGTAGTTAAGAATAATAGATAGACTTAAATACACCACTTGGTTACTGATTATTTAATTAGGTTGGGTATTAGGAAGCTGGTCTACTAGTTACCCCCTAATATAATTGTCTATAGGTTTCCCGTGTTGGCTTATAATTAGTGTTTACTCTATCACGTACTTTAGGCTAGTGTGGTTATTTCTCTTAATTCAGCTGCTAGTGGACCTTGTTTTCCTTTTTTAAGGCCTTGGTAATCTATATAGCCTTATCCTTTTTCTTATAAAGCTCCTATACTACCTGCTTAACCTTTTATAAAGAGTAAAATCTGCACTACTATTCCCAGGGGCCATGGGCTTGAATTATAAAGGTTTCCCGTGCTAGCGCCTTTTTTTTTTTTATAAAGCTAATATAAGGCCTTGGTAATATAGTTTAAGGATTATATTCTTTGTACTAAGGTAATTGCTAATTATAGACCAAGTAACCTGGGCAAGGCAGCTATACTAGATAACATGGCCTAGTAGTAATGGGCCTAGAGGCAGCTGTAAAGTACTATAGGATAATAGCCTCTGCTTTGCTTGGACCTAGGGTGGTGAGTAGGCTTTGGTATTTAGATAGATGTTCTTTATAAACTTGCCTAGTTTCTCTAGCCTGCCTGGCATATCCAGTATGTCTAGCGTGTCTAGCATGTCTAGCATGTCCAGCATGTCTAGCATGTCTAGTGTGACTGGCCTGACTGGCCTAACCAGTTTATCCAGTGTGTCCAGTGTGTCCAGTGTGTCTAGTATGTCTGGCATGTCTAACCTCCGCGCCCCCTTAGTGATTTAGGGTGTCTCTAGGATAGAACCCTGAATAATTTAGGATAGAATATTATATTAGGTTTTTTAATACTATTAGGTTACAAGCTACACTTTACAGGGATCTAGGGTATAATTAGAGAACTAAGCAGACCTACTATAGTATAATACTTAAGGTAAGTAGACTATATAAAAGAATTATACTACCTGGCTAGTATTACTTAATATCTCTAAATTTAAAATTCTATAAATTAACTACTAGCCTAGACTATTAATTACCTTTATAGCTACTACTAGCCTTTACTATATAGCTTACTACCTTTTTAGTAATAAAAGAGATAGATTAGAAGTTCTAAAATATAAATAAAGAGAAAAAGTAAAAGTAAATAAAATAAAAAGGGGGAGGGAAAGGAAATTTAGGAACAGGACCACTATCTTTTTTTAAACTAAACCTATTACCTGTCTAGTGTAACTGTGCTATATATCTATATTATTCTTCCCTAATCCCTACCGCCCACTCGCCTGAGGATATATATATATATCTATCTATCTATTTATCTATCTTTATTGCTCCTGTAAAGTGATTATAGCACTACTCCTGTTCTTTTATACTAGCTATAAGGCGCTTATTTATTACCCTTATAAAAAGGTAGTACCTCTTTTTCTAGTAAATTACTATTTTTGTGACAAGTATTATGTAATAGACCTAGTGTAGTGGTATTAGGAAATAAAAGATACCCTGCCCCCTGCTACCTCTCCACTTGAAATATACTAGGATTTTAACCTGCTCCCTTACTTTGCCCTATGGATCCCTGAGCTTAGGGTGCCCTAGATTAGGTGGTATTACTACCTCTACTACTTCCTAGCAGCCTAGGAGTAGGTATTCTATAACTATCTACGCCACAAGTATATGACTGCTGCTAGGCCTATATTGCCTGATAGCCAGGTGCTAGTCTAGAGCTAGTTCTAGAATAACTGCTACTAATGCCCCTGGGTTATAAGTAGCGCGTGGGATACCACTACTGCCACTGCTACTACTACCACGCCAGAGCCTATTAATAGGTTAGAGTCCCTGGCTATTATTACTATGTTATTATTAACCCCTAGCACCCTGGTCCTGTTAAGGAGGGATCCCCTGTTAGTAGCGCCCTAGCAGCGCAAGCTGCTTTACTAAAAGGCCTATAAGGGGCTTAGAATACTCTAGCACTCTTTACCTAGTCTAGACAAGAGCCCTAGTATAGTTATACTAGTATGGCAAGGGATAGTGGACTGATTTAAGTTTAGTAAGTGCTATGGGAGTAATAACTCTAGCCTATAGCTATAGTAGACTAGGTGGGTATAATTTTTTTATAGCTGCTTATTAAGGGCTATACTAGCTGCTACTAGCCTACCAGGGACCTGCTAGGTACTTCCTATGCTTGGGAGCTTTTTCCCTGGGGACTACTATCCCCTAGTTAGCTATTATTATAGGGATTATAAGCTAATCCTGTGTTTAATTATTACTATATTTAACTAGGTCCTAGACCAGGCGCTAAGGACCCTGGATACCACTTACCTACCTATTTTTAAGGTTTTTAGGAGTAACTAAGGGGGCTACTAGGGGTGTTAGCCCCTCTAGTAGCTATAATAGGTAGTAATAATTACCTGCTATATACAGCACTAGAAGTGCTTTCTAATATTATTTTTCTAGGTGGCACCCCTAATACTAGTATAGTACTAGTAATATTTTAGGCTCTTGCTTACCTTGCTAGAGGAGTAGCTCCTGCAGGCTATTTATTAATACTTATTTCTTTACCTAGAGAGCCTGGTGGACTGGGACTTCTCTAGTCTAATAGTGGCGCGCTTCCTTGCTGATTTAATTAACTAGGTCTATATTAACTAGCTTAACCATGTGCTGCTGGCGTGGCTATAATACTAGCAGGGCGCCAGGCAGCGGGGCCCTGTGGAAGGGGAGACCTTAATAAGTGCTGGCCTGCTGCTAGGAGGGATGCTATAGAGCTAGGTTATAATTATAGTAGTAATTCTATTACCTGCCCCTACCAAGGGTACCAAGAGAAAGTAGCCCTGCTCCCTACCTAATATACTAGTCCCGCGTGGCCACATGGTAAAGCCCTGGTATAGGGAGGGTAGGCTGCCCGCGGGGCCTGCTAGTGCCAGCAGCCCCTAGACTAGGATACCAGGGTTAGCTCTAGCAAGGCACCCCTAGATACCTACTAGCCAGGTGCTGCCAGGCCACCTTGGACCGCGTGGTAGCCATAAAATACCCTCCTCCAAGAGCTATAGTAGCCTGGAGGGCTCCTTAGGTAATAATATATTTGCCCTATTTACCTTAACAGATAGTAACTCTAATAGTGATTATAATAGTACTAACTTAGTCCCAGACCCAGACCTAGACTTAGACTTAGAGGAAACTAGTAGTAGGGAGAATACCCCCCTTCCCATGGGCGTGGGTCCTATTGCAAGCGCGAGTGGCCCCTGGGGCGCTGCTAGCAGGAGACCCGTGCAGCTCCCTAGGGCGGGCTGGGCATAGCTCTTATAGGTGATCTTCTCCCTTAGTGTCCACTGCCTTACCACGCTACTAATTAAGTAGGAGGGGGACTAGTTTAGTGCCTCCCTGGTCACCTATATAGCAATCCATGGCCTCCAGGTAAGTAATAATAGCCAGCTAGCCTTCTACAAGCCCTATAACTATACCTCTATCCTAGCCAGGCTGATCTAGGTCTCGCGGCTACTACTCCTAGAGTTCGCGCTGCTAGCGCAGCTATACCCCCTGCTCCCTAATATCCGCCCCCACGCGTTAATCTGGAACCACGCCTGCCAGGCTATCCAGGTCCACTAGGCCTATAGTAGTTAACCTAGCTTCTCCCCTATAACTAAGCTACTGGGTCTGATAGCTAGTGGCATGCGCATTATACAGGACTAGCCGCAGGCACTGTCTATTACCTGGTTATCTAATACTACCATGCTATACTGGCATTAAGACCCCCATAGCCTCCCCCTCCCCCTCTTCTAATAGTGGATCCAGGCCGTGCTCGCGACTACTATCTTAACCTTCCACCGCCAGCTCCTGCTGGGCGCCCTGTTAGTAGTAGACCTCTAGCACCTAACTAACCTTCCCACGCGCGTAACCCCAGGCTTCTCCTTTCTCTTGCTACTAGCTAATAACCCGGGGGCGCCAGGCCCTAGTAGCAAGATAGTACAGCTACTGCTCCCCTTTTATAAGGCGCCTGGCCCGGGCTATTGCCCCCTGCGGACAGGCCCGTGCTGGCACCGCCTGGCCATAATAGCCTACCTCTCCCAGGCCCGGGCCTTCCTCCACTAATTAATCCTTACTATCTAATTAACATAGGGCTAGCCCGCGCGGGGCACTAAGTTAATAACTATTAAATAGTGTAACACTGTGTCTAGCATGCGGAACCTCTTTATTAGCAAGGGCGTGGTAATGCTGGTCACCAAGTATAATAAGACCATCCGCCGCCGCGGCCTGGTCACGCCCACCACCCGCTTCCTCCCCGCCCGCCTTGGGGAGGTGGTTATGCTCTACCTCGCGCACGTGTAACTGCTAATTAAGCTACTCCAGTAGTAGCTTGATCCCAGCCAGCTAACTACCAGGCATGCAGCAGGATACGCGAGCCACTATCTCTTTGCCCTTCCTAGGGAGCAGCTCCCGCTAATCTGGACCATAATTAGTTAGGTTATAAAACAGCTCAGCCGCGAGTTTTTCTAGAAGCCTAAGGTAGTTTTTAACCCCTAGCACTACTAGTACATGGTTATTATAATCTTTAAATAACACCTGCCCCAAGGGATTACCCCGGGCAATCTACACACGGTAGTAGAGTTAATACTAAATATCTACACGTACCAGGCAGGCTACTAGTGACATGTTAACTGGCAGATCTATATGGTGGAGGAGCAGCACCTAATAGCCCTATAGACTAAGTAGCTGGTCTTGTTCTGCAAGGTGTCTAAGATCTAGCACTAATTTATCCTAGCAGGCAAGGAGAGACCCCTGGCCCTGGGGACAGGGTCCTAGCCACGCCCCCTGACAGGTGGCCCTGTGCTGCTACTAGGGCCCACCAGGCTCGCGGCCAGCCAGCACGCTGATCACGGGTTACCCAGGGTTCCCTCTCCCTTTGCTAACAAGCACAAGCACCAGGTGCTGCCATGGGCATAGCTAGTCTACTACCTGTGATAGTGTATAGTTACCTATACTAGGTGTTATAAGGTGGTCTGGCCCACCTAGTTACTCTAGCATCTGGCAGGGAAATATTACTATCCACCTATGGCAGAGGATTAGTTCCTGGTGGAATAGCTGCACGTGCAGGACATGCTCTGCTTGTGGCACTAGCTACGCGAATATAAACCTGTCCTACTATTTCTAGAGCTGTGGAGGGGGGCTAATTAGGAGACAGGGTTTGCCTGTAGCTTTCCTAACTACTAGCCACCTATCCTGCGCGGGTCCTAGCAGGCTATTTATTAATATATTAGCTCCAAGCATGGGATCCAGACCTATAAGGCACAAGCGTGGTTTATAGTCCTAGTCAGGGTCTAGTCCCTGTAGAAGGGTAGCTACTAGTTTAAAATAGTTTAGTTTAAAAGGACCTGCTCTCCTGTCCCTATAGCCCAGGTAACATAGTAGAAAGATAAGTAGGCCAGAGACCAGGGTTTATATAATTAGTAGGGAGGGAGATAATAAATCTTTCTAACTTGCACCCAAGCTTATAATTAAAAGGTAGTAATATTTATTATAGTGTGCTAGGTGCTGCTGGTAGGCCAAGGGTTTAGAAAACAGGGATAGACAGGGAGTTAGGTAATATATCTAGACTGGCTGGACAAGGGCATAGTAATAGTAATTAGGTAATATACTAGCTAGATAAGGGCGTAGTAATAATAATTAGGCAATATACTAGCCAGACAAGAGTACTGCGGTGGTAATTAGGTAATATATTAGCTAGACAAGGGCGCTGCGGTGGTGATTAGGGGGCGCGTTGGCAGGACAGCCCACCAGGGGATCCACCGTGCGCTGGCTGGACGCGAGCGGCGGCGGGGATTGGCCCATGCGCCAGCGGGACGGATCAGGCGCGGGACCCCCTCGCACCCACCCCCCGGCAGAATCGGGGATTGTGGGCGGCGACCGCCCGGACGGCCGGCGGAAACAGGGCGGCCAGCGTAATAGGATATAGGGGGTTCACGCCCCTTATTCTTGCTATTAAAGGATATTAAGTCTAACTAATCTAGGTTAGATAACTTAAGGTCTAATATCCCTTAATTATCTAGCAAGGTTAAAGAAGGTCTAGAGGTATTTTTAGGCTATAAATCCTAGATAATAGTCTAGGAAATTAGCTTGCCTTTAGTACTATAGTTATAGCCCTCTTAGTAAGTTTACTACAAGCTAGTACAGGTACTAACTATTTTAGAGATTACTAGTAGGAAGTAATTTAAACTATAAGTAGTGGTGTTATATTAGGACTATATTACTACTACTTTAAAGGGTCTAGTAATAGACAGGAGGAAAGCACTATATTTAGTATAGAATAGGAAGGAGATACTAGTAGTTTAATTAGATTAGAATAAATTACTTAAGCCTTTTCTAGTTAAGTAATTCTAGTCACCCTAATATATAGTAGTTTAGTTACTGAATATAGGGTCAGGGGTTAGGCAATGATCTGTTGGTTACCAAAGTCAGGCGTCCATCAGTAACCTTTCGGGGCGCTGTCGCTGCCTTATCGTTAAGGCGG
>JAMAHF010000167.1:0-11803 GCA_023627405.1 Penicillium sp. S1316
GCTTCAGCGTGTCTCTTGAACGAATCGCAGCTGGGCCGGAGGCTAGAATGCTTTGTACGCAACATGAACGTTTTTTATTAAGTATTTATAATCAGGAATCATCTGTAGCGCAAATAGGGTCAGGGGTAGCTGTAAAGCGGTATGACAGCGGGACGGTAGAATGTTGGATTCACCCCATAGGAAGACAGCTATTTCTTCCATATAAAGGCTTGGCTTTTCAATAAGATGGTCCATAACGCCTCAAACATTAGACGAGTTCCATAGGATAAAGTGGTTAAACCTTGTACTGAGATCGTCCCTGGGTTTTCTGGCATTGTATTTGAGAGTAAGAAGCGGATGCGTGGAGATTGACCTTCTACAGCGCAGCTGGTTTCGGGTCTAGATATGGTAGCTTTCTCTCTGCTGACCCAAAGCCGAGAACCGTAGTGTGTCGAGTTGTCGTGCGGCCGTGAATGAAGGTGCCTCTGATATGTCTATATTCTCAATGACTAGCTCCAGGCAGACCCTATCGTAGGGTGACCCTCTGAATCCATAACTTGAGGAGGCGTCCCTCCTGCCTGGGCGCACTGCTTGAAAGGTTAACGTTCCGCTCCCCGAATTTGAGTTCACAGCCGTTGCGGGCCAAAGGCTCACCTCGGGCAGCCGCTTGTGTCTGAGCGTCCGAACTGCACGGCTGAAGGAATTCCGCTTGAACATGAACGTTGCTGGATGACATAGTATGTTAAATATGTCCTGGTTAAGCTCCGGCCATCCGTCCACTTTCACAAATGTATACTGCGCCCAGTCATAAGACGAGTTCATCAGTGCCATCGCCGCGGCCATCCCGGTGATACCGCAACGCCGATAGAGCAGATGCCGAAAGCGCCTTCGATGAATACAGTCACTGCAGATAAGGAGTCTTGCTGACTGGCCATTACAGTGATGCTCGAAATCGGTCTGACCCACAAACACTTGTCAATTGTTTGTTGGCCCCACCACCAAGAACTTAGCGTGATTCTTTTATTGAGCAGACCGCGTTAAAATGAGGGCCGCTGTAAATATAGAAAACCTAAAACTTATGCAGTATTTTATTTTGCGTACATTTACTCAAATCTTTATTAATCCTAGTATGAGCAACATGCCTCATCAACAAGGTGCCTTGCTCCAAACAACGCATACGATGATCCACATTTGGAGCCGGTTGATTGACCAAAGTCAGAACCATATCCATCCTGCTGTGCTTGGCAGTGGCTAAACCAGGGTATCTCGTGGCGAAGGGGGGAAGTGACTCCCTCCTGCCCAATTAAAAAGCTAGGATGGCTGGTTATGCCAGGTATAATTCGTTTATAAGCATGCATAAAGCCGATCATCCATGCAGAGCGCGGATCTCCATGGAAAATCCCATGGAACCCAACAACTTTCGGAGATATCATGTGACCAATGAGCCAGGAAACGCCTGTCCCGGGTTCCCACAAACGTTGCCATGTGGCATCAACCACCCCTACTCACTTCTCAGTGATCTTTGCTTCGCCACCCATAAGATCAAAAGGCGTACAATAAAGTTGATTTTGTCTGATGTGGCAAAAGAAGATCCCACACGTACCATTCAATGAGGTCCAATTACTCATTCAGCCCTAATCATGACGATGGCACGCACGAAGCAGAGTCGTGGCGATGGGACGAGTCGCCACAGTATGCACCGACCCCTGGAAACTTCGGTCATACGCCCTCCTCGCCATCGCATTTTAGTTACGTCGATACCAACCCTACGACTCCTGCTGAATTCCTCCCTCCCCAGACGAATTCCTCTCAAACAGATAAACTTCCGCTACTACAATTTAGAGACTGGGTTGAAGGGAAGTCGTATGACGAGGATCCACCCACTTGTATTCACTATTGGATTGAGTGGAAGATTACTCTCAACAAAAGGACCGTGGTTAAAGATACAGAACAAAATTTAGTTCTTGCTCCTGGATTTCATTGGAGACTATTTCTCCAACCAAAGTTACGAGAGAAGTTAGACGCCAAATATCCACACAAAAGGATCGTAATAGACGATACGTCCATTATGTTAACGGTGCCTCGGGTTGACAAAGTTGATCGACAATTTCCTAAGACCGATATTAATTGGCCTGAAATTGAGAAACAGCTCCATGAATGGGGTCATCATTTTCTTGCTGGCAAGAGACTGAAGCTTATTATATCGTTCAATTATATAGAAGACATCCCAAGCTCCACAGCTAGTCAAAGGGCGGGTGACAAACAAGGTACTTACTCAGCTACTCAGGGCATGCTTCAAGAACTTGACCGGGAGGTCAACGCGGAGGTGGAATTGACTGGAGAACCTGCGGCCTGGAGACATGTCTATGCAATAATGCGCTGTCCTGGTTCCTGTGAATTAGGGCCACATTGTTGGCAGGACCCTTACGGGAAGAAACACTACAAACTCTACAGAGATAAAATTTCGAGCCTAGTCCGCTATGTGCAGAGTGGGAAGATATTAGAGTCTCATGAAGATGTGCCCGGTATGATTCGTGACCAGATATATAAGGCCGAGCGGCGGCGGCTTGAAGGGCAAAAGGGTCATAATCGCCTTGCATCAGAATCAAACTACCCACCAATTACAATTACAAATGTCCTTCCCGCACAGACCTCTCTGCAGGCTATTTCTTCTTCATCATCATCGCCATCCTCCTCTGAAGGCATGTCCACCTCTTCGGCCAATTCCTCGCGACTAAATGTAACAGGCCTTCGTGATGCCAATGTTCAAGCATACTGTGATTGGCAACAATCACAAGTTGGACATGCGTCGTGGAAGGTCGAGTTTCAAAAAGCGTGTGATGTGGCTCTTGATAATGGTTTAGACCTGGACCAGATTGATGAACTCAGCGACCCTGATTACTTCGAAAGCCGGGGTGTGAAATGGGGTATTGCCCGCCGATTCGTCAAGGATATCCGATATTGGGCTGAAACTCGCATTTGCAATGTGGATGAGTGAAAAGACATTTAATGCTAGAATACCTAATTTCCTTTATTAGTCCTGATTATCTATCTGCATATGTATCTATGTGATCGAGCTAGAGCATGCTATTTATCTTCCTCTATTTGGATTCCTGCATGTCGAAAGTGGCCCTTGGCGCTCTGCACCCTTGAACCAACAACACTGACGCACCACTCCAGAAAAGCGTCAAAGCCTTGGCCTGGATTTTCTTCATACTCGTTCCACCGCCGCTTAATGAATTGCTTCAGCTCAGAGAAGAACTCCTCGATAGGATTAAAATCCGGGGAGTAGGGTGGGAGAAACACCAGTTGGACTCCTGCATCCCCGCACAGCTGTCTGATTCGTTCCGTACGGTGGAAGGACGCATTGTCCATAATGATTACGGAGTTTTGCTCTGGCCATCTGTTACAATGGTGCAGAAGTTGCTCGATGAAATCCTCAAACATATTGGCATCTGTTGAGCCCTGAAACACCCGGGACAATAAGACACCCTCTTGACTATAGGCGGGCAGTATCTGATAACGTTTATCGCGGTGGAACTTGGAAATCTGGACGGGCGTTACACCAAGAGGAGACCAGCCGGTTCGCCGAAACCCTGCCCTCTTGTCACAGCCGGACTCATCCACGTAGACCAACTGGTATGATGAATATCCGGATATTCTGTGCAAGTAATAGTCCCGTAAATCTGCATTTTGTTCCTTGGCAATCTGCCGAGCTGCCTTCTTTGACCATCCAACTGACGCGAGTGCCCTGCCTATGCTCTGTCTAGTGACGTCCCTTCCGAAGTCGTCCTTGACAAAAACCACCAGCTCATCCAGATACAATGTTGGTTTTTCCTTTAATAGTTGTAAGATGGCTTCAATCATGGATGGCGTGATACTACGGGGGCGTCCGACACCGTTTCGAGGAGCTCTAACGTTTCCGAACGACTGGAGGTTCTGACGGATATACGTGACGGCTTGTTTGCTACAGTTAGCGACAAAAGCAATCTCAGATCTGGTTAGCGATCCATTTTCAATCATCTGCCGGATCTCTTCGAGCTGTGCCGGTTTTAGATTTGCCGGCATCCTTGGTTGGTGATGGACGTGGTTCGATGGCGGGGTAGGCAACTGGCACGCGGAGTTGAGTGGAACGAAGGAACATAGCCCGTGATTTTCATTACGGTCCGATTATTACTCCGACCTAGCTTACGTGATATCTCCAGTCACCGAACGACGAGCGCTCAAGCACACCATCCTTGTCGTCGCTTGAGGGAATTCTAGATATTCTCCGAACCTTTTTCGCTAACTCCACACCAATCCGATAATGTGCAGAGGCTCCTTAATCTGTGTATCGAGGACTATGGCATCGATCACAAAACCGAAAGGGGCTATAAGCCTGCCAAGCTGATGCAGGAAACACTTAATCATGTTATTTCCAGAGACTTGTTCTTGACATTTGTCTTCACATTTTTGCACGAGAACTTAGTTGATACTCTGTCTAACATGACATCGGCGTTATTGTACTTTAGGGATTTCGCGTCTTGGGTATCAGCAGCGCGTACCAAGTTGATGCATGCTTTGGAAGGTTTAGCCAACTACATGGTGACCCAGCTCTTCCTTCCGCGTTCGTTCTTAATGTTCCATGGCACTAGTAACTTGCTAACTCAAACAATCCAGTCAGAGCATCTTCCGTTAAACCCCGTAACCAATGCCTACCTCCTCGTCAACCAAGCACAAAACAACGCATATCTCTCCTGAGACACGATTCCTCGTCCGCTATCGCCATTAATGCGTTGTAACCCGGAGTTTTGATATAATGGAGGCTAAAAGACATCTTAACATGGACAAAGGCTCTACGACCTCGATTGAGGATGATTTGAACGACTATCCCTAGTCTTCTTGAGGCAGCCGTGGAAGAGTATGCTACTTTGGCATTTGTCACGCGTGGGTATCAAGAGCTATAGGGAAAATATCTGAAAAGCGCTTGATATTAAATTGGAAAACTGTTTTGATATTGCACAAATCCGCGAGGAAAGCCCAGATTTCTTTGTTCACCAAGGAGTGGCGGTAGGTGCGGCACGCAGATTGTTCGTTATACCAGACTCTGGCTGAAGGGCAAGGAGAAAAGCACTGCTTAATGTACCAATCCCTGATGCCATATGCAGCTGACGATGCCAGGATCAGCACTAACATCCAAGATTAGGTTTCTCGGCAGCGCTCACCTTGGAAGATCAGCTAACAATCTTAGCCCTTCGACATGGGGTAGAACCCCACTGTATACCGGCCCCACCCCACGTACCTTCCGAAGTCGCACGCCACCCCTGTGAGGTTCAATTGCAAGCCAGACATTATTGAACACTTGGATACTTCAAGAGAGTCATACTTGTCGCATACGTTATCACCGGAAAACAGCGGCAACGGGCTTACGCATGGTATTCTAGCGGGCCGATTATTTGCTAGCAAGTCAGTCACATGGAGGGATAGCAGAACAGCCGTGTGGCGTTTTATAATCCTAGCCACATGGCGAGTATTTCTAAGCCATTGTAAATGATACTGTAGCATGACGAGTCGATTCATAGGGAATACAAATCGTGACTGAAGTTAACCCGGAGGCATAAGAAACCAATAGCTAAGCTACTGGCCTAATAAGCCAAAATGCCGGCGGGACCCCGGCTATGTTAGCTCGCAGGCCATGGAACAACAAGCACTACTTTCACAAGGTATTCCCAAAATATCCACAGCACGCCTTGAGCGCTCGTGATTGCTCAGAGCTTATAGTTTAGGACTAGCAAACAGTGCCGGGGGATCTGTTAAAAGTAATGGTAACCTTTCCATAGCCTCTTGGTCTGAGACACATGATTTCATGTCTGCCTTGAGCTTGAGAATATCATCCGGAGTTCCTTGTCGTAGAAGATCAATAAGTTTCTTGAGTGTGTCTTGGGTGTGCTCCGCCTTCCTTAGCGCGAATTTTCGCCGCCTGTCTCGCCTTGCGTCGAATATGCAATTGGCTTTCATGGCTATACACAGGTCGCATGGGGACGAGCCGGAACACTATGATGTTTTAATTATGCTCAGGCCAGATAAATAATAGAATTGATACCTTTGTTCGTCTCTTTTGGCAAGAGTTGCAAGCTAAAGATCGGCGTTTTTGCTTGGCATCATTTAACACGGGAGAGGCGGCAGTGGTCCAAGCAATTGCCGGAAGCAGTGGACGTAATGGGGTCTTTTCAGTCATTTTAATTCACTTTTCAGTTAAGAGAATGCGAGCCGAGCAGTTAAGAAATGTTCTGCACTTCTAGATCAAACAGTGCTACTCCTCTATTAAGCACCTTCAAAGGGGGGTTAATGAGAGGGGAAAGTGGTCTGACGTGTCATATGTACCTTGAGAACAATTTTAACAGCGTATGATTGGGTGGAACTTGGAAGCGAGGAGAACTTACATCATAGCCCTCTGTCAGTGGTTCGCGCATGGGTAGAAAGTACGTTCTAAAAAGCAAATCCCGTTCCCCGCAAGCGGCGCCACCCAACCGGTGTACGAGTGGATACGATGGGACGGAAGTTTCGCTGAGTCAGTTATTGCATAATAACGCTTTAATACAGAAGCCGGCAAAAGGTCCGGAAAAATAGTCCCAAAATAGTCTAGTGAAATCTTGATTAGGGCTTTTGAGAAAAAGGAAGAGTTTCAACGTTATGCGCCATTTTTGCAACCTAGTGTAGCTAGAAACTAAGGGGAAGAGTGTGTCACTTTGCGCTGTTGACTTCGCCGTTGAACGCGAGACAGGATGCACATTCACAAAAATAATAAAGCTTGCATAATTACGGTACAGTACAGAGAATTAAAAACAAAAGCCCAATAAGCCACCCATGCCAAGCTCTTGGATGTGGGGCCAACAAACAATTGACAAGTGTTTGTGGGTCAGACCGATTTCGAGCATCACTGTACTGTAAAGAAGGGATAGCGACGCTTCTTTTTAAAAAAAAAAAATGTCGGCTTCATAGGACAGGACAAATTAATCATAAGCGGTGGACTTAGAACTCCCGTTTGTACATACTGTACAGTATGTGTGTAGGTCAGTCAATGAGCGTACATATAGCGCTGGATACGTACAGAAAGGCAGCTTCAGGCACGGTGAGAAGGGCGAACGGATGTGTGACGATATCGTGCCTTGAAGGGAACGAGCATAGCAGAAAGCTAGAGCGCGAATGGAGATATATTGCCAATGTGCAATGCGATTATCATGGAGTATATAAGGGCTCCTACTACCCTGCGAGACTCCCACAGAGGCAAAGCTGACTCGGTTACAGAAGGGATACCCATGGCGTCGGTTGGCTTGAGAATGGACACCCTTCTGCTCCTCTCTGCGGCCCTGATCTCGACCGCCGCGGGACACATTCAAATGAGCGACCCGTACCCCATCCGAAGTCCCCTGAACCCCAGTCTGGACGATGGAGCCAAAGACTACTCCTACACGACGCCGTTATCGGCGTCGGGGGCTGATTTTCCGTGCAAAGGGTACGCGCAAGACCCATTTGAGTCCGTGGCCGATTACTCTGCCGGTGGAGAATATGCCCTCGCACTCAACGGCACGGCGACGCACGGGGGAGGGTCGTGTCAGATTGCCCTATCCTACGACCGTGGGGGGAGTTTCCAGGTGATCAAGTCGATTCTAGGCAATTGCCCTATGGCAAGCTCGTACAGATTCCGAGTTCCGGGCGACGCGCCCGACGGCCCGGCCCTTCTTGCGTGGACCTGGTTCAACAAGGTTGGATATCGGGAAATGTACATGAACTGTGCACAGGTGACGGTGCATGCGGATGCTACTGCCGCTCACGATGACGGTCGAACGGTACCGGATCAGCCTGCCCCCATGCGGTGGGCCGACCGACCCACGATCTTCGTAGCCAACGTCGATGCGGAGGGGCAATGCACCACGGTCGAGAACGAGGAGGTCAACTTTCCTCGACCGGGGCCGGAGGCCGAAGGCGCATTGTCGGGGCCGGGCTTTCGATGTGCTGGGGCAGCGACGTTCTTGGATGGAGGTAGCGACCCAGCGCCCGCCATTGCCTCGGGTAGCACGCCTACCCCGTCAATCGGGGTTGTTCCAAGCTTGGCTGGTGTAAGCTGTAGTCTGACACCCTCGGGAACCGCCGCCGTAACCGGCAACGTGATGGATCCGGCGTTCGGGGTCAATATAGTCAACAATCTAGACAGTAACATCCACGCGTGGTCTGTTGCACAGGAACCAGGACCGGAAAGGCTTATCGCTGCGCGTGGCGGGTCGTATTTTGAAGCGTGGCGGACTAGGGACGACAACGGCGGAATCTCCATCAAGCTAGCATTAGAAGCGAGCCAAAAGAGTATACTGCAGTTTGAATACTCCCTGGTCGCTGCGCTGGTGTATTGGGATGTCTCCTTCATTGACCTGGACCGCACATCAGACTTCATCACGCATGGGATAAATATGTCAACGAGCAACCCTCAGTGTCCGGGGTTAATCTGCCGGCCTGGAGACCAGAACTGCAGTTCGGTATACCTGGAGCCCGACGACAACTATGCGGTCCGGGGATGCCTGAGGGAGACAAATCTAACTTTGTCCATTGGGAGCTGGCCGGAATAAGGTGCCCGATTTAGGATTACCGTTCTGGGCCGAGGCCAGCCGTCCGGAGAGAGAGTAGGTGGTGTTATTGTACTGTAGAACAAAGAAAGAAGCTTGGCGTGACACCGGATTTGACTTCCTGCAAAGTTAGAATAGAGAAGGACAATTCCTGGCTACGAGCCCAGAAGAGCACAATTCATATATTTTTGTGGCATTGTGGGGTGCTGGGCTGTATGGAATATTTTAAATAGTTGATTGATAGTCTGTCCTAGCGCCTGACCCGATTGGATAAAAATCAACAAATAAACTGGCTGGCCTGAGCGGATTGGTCCCATCCTCGGCCTCGGAGTGACATCCGGCTACAGTAGAATTCGGACGAGATCATCACACGAACCTGGTTGTGACTAGATACAGACTCGACGGATAATGAGAAAGAACAAGCCATGGGCATCTGCCAAGGCATCAATACTTGCTTCTTCCCAGCGCCTGCTGTTCTGGATACTCCCCCATGAACCTGATAGCGGTCCTTTTTGATCGACTCTGAGGAGCGGAAGTTCCCTAGTACAGTACCGGTGGAGAGTACAATCAGGGTTTGGTGGGTGATGGGCTGTAAATCATTGTATAATGCGCAGTGGCAGCTTGCAGCACTCCAACATTGTAGACATGGACGGACAAAGCTGACAATAAGTAAATCCGGAATAATAAGCATGAGCGGGCGACTAAGGCATAAGTCACTCTGTGTACTGTTCATGATCCGGGGGCAGAGGGAGAACCTACCCAAGGGCCCTTCCTCAGAATTGATCTTGCTAGGCAATAGGCACCGGCAGCAAGAAGGCTGGCGCGGCTCCCAACTAATCTCCCATCTATGGTGGTCATCCTCAGGAAGGTACCGGCGAGAGAGTAGGCTTCACGGTCCATGCTGTCAACAGCGCTGATTATGCGCAAGAAGCACATCGGACCGGGCCATCCCAGGTCATATTGGAGCACAGCCAGCATCTTGCTTTCTGCCCTACGGACCTCATCGAGCGTATACGTCGCCGTGACAATGTCCCTCACCCGCGGACAGCGACGCTCTTCGTACTTGGCAGCGAGGGCAAGGGCGATCGCCCCGCAAAGCTGCAGCTCTTGGAAGGAGACCCGCGTGCGCGAGAAATACCGGTCGAGACAGTTGACGGAAAGGAAGAACGTCTCGGGAAGGAGGTGGAGTCCGTGGTGGACTTCTGCCACCCATTTGACAAGAACCGACCGGATAGGTATCGAGATGCTGTGGTTGGCCATACAGGAGATGTCGGGCAGCAGTTTGGCCTACAGGGCAGTGTCGTTAGTGTCCGATTATATTCATGCTGCCACGGCGGCGGGGTTGCATACGGACCTCTCGTTCTCGTAAATGTCGAAAAATCTCGTCGCCATAATCCGCGACTACTCTTGAGGTACTGTGGTCGGGGCCAAGCTCACCCGCCGAACATCTTATCCCATATCCGCAAGGTCTGACGGCCCATTCTTGGTTCATTTGCGGATCATCGTCTAGCCCTAATCGCGGAGCCGGTCTGCAGACGCTGTTGCATCGAGTGTGGTTAAGAGGGGCAGCACTGTATTGATCGTCTCCGCACCCTTGGCCCTTGTCCTCCCAGCATGTTCCGGCGTCTGCTTGACTGGACGACTTATCCTGTAGAGCACATGGTATGGGGCTAGTGCTAGTAACCTGGCGACCCACCCCACGGCCCAGACGATGTTCATACAGATCTGCTGCACGGTGGAGGAGAGCATGATTATCTCCTTTCCCTGGCATAGCTCGGACGGCGCAAGTGTTATTTCCACTGGCCGTGGTGGCTTGTTCTGCGTGAGGTGCTGATCGGTCGAGCATGGCTATGTGTGCTTGATGGTCTTTGATGCGTTGGAAGTGGTTGGGTGTAATAATCCGGGGTATCTATGGACGAGTTATATATCTTGCGTTATCCCACTCTGCCAAGGTCAAGGGAATATGCCTCCCTGTTAAGCGGCGCAGCCTGTACAGGATCAACGCCTGCCTGACGGCCAGGCGAGTGACCTCACATGCCACCTACGTCGTGATGACTTGGATCCGTGATCCAGGCCGTCATTGCGACCTGATGTGAAGGCGGCGGCATCCAGGCCCACAAAGAACATAAGAAAAGTCCATGTATTGGCATGACTTTCAGCGTGAAGGTTAATGTGATAGCCACACCCGGCTTTCACAGATGATGGGCAACGCGTCTACTGTATGTAACAATGTCTATTACGTTCAAACTCCTGTACTGTACTGTACGGCCTAAAACATGTCACTCCGAGACATTAATGGCTGAGACTGGTCAGCTGTCTGAGATTGACGATACTGTACGTAAGTTGGAGTATCTCCTTCTAATCAAGTGGAACATCACAACATCTCTAGCTTCCTAGGGTGGAGCGAGCTTGGAGAGCCAAATTTGGCCCCACACACACTCTCCGAATTCATGTGCAGCCATAATCGTAAATCTTTGCGGGAGGCCGGCTAACTCCGTCACCCAAACAGTAGTTTCTTGAAGGCAATTGGCTCATTCCACAGGCTGTCCTGAATTCATCCCGGGCGATAGCGCGTATTCAGATTGTTTCGGTATACAATAGCATCCCCTACCGGCTCGGGAGCGAGAAATAAGAAAGAAAGAAAAGAACAGAAGCGGAGGCCGACATAACCCAACAAATTCGATACTAGTGGATCATTGCGCAGACCGTACTCACTACAAATTGACAGGCTCAAACGCTCGGTCGAACCGGGCCGAGTCTAGCGGTTCATGGAGGATCTCATAGTCAGGCCAGTCTTCGAACGCGAACCGGTGGGGCGGCGGCCGATTGTACAAGAAGATCTCGAAGAAGTCGGGTGGGATGGACCGGAGGAACCCCGTGCGGTGTTGCTGGAAGACCACGCCCATTGCCTCAAACTGGTCCTTCTTGAGCGGTTGATAGTCGGTCAGGCACGACCCCTCCTGCCCGGAGAAATACCCGACTCGGTCCTGCGGGAGGAAGCAGATGATGTTGGGGGATCCGGCCACGCGCACCAACTGGTTCCACGGCCAGGCCCGCTTACTCCAGTCCTTGACGGTGGCCTCCACCTGGTGGTAATCCTTCTTGTCCTCCGAGAGGTGGGAGCAGATCTCGTTGACCGTCTGCGTAAACGGCTCGGGGTGACCCGTCTGCTGCAACTGCTGGCGGTAGTCGTAAATGTACCAGTATGCCAGCCGCAATCCTACCCG
>JAMAHF010000167.1:11902-39102 GCA_023627405.1 Penicillium sp. S1316
CGGCTCGGGGTGACCCGTCTGCTGCAACTGCTGGCGGTAGTCGTAAATGTACCAGTATGCCAGCCGCAATCCTACCCGTGACACATGCCCGTTGGCGGTATGGCGGCATCCGGCGGCGAACGCCCCGGCCGCGCCGTGCATGGCCGGTTTAGGGCGCGTGGTGTCTTTCTCGCGTAGGTGGCGCAGCTGCTCCTTAACATCCATCAGGACGGCCGGTGCCCCGATGTTAAAGACCATCTGCATGAGGCGATCGGCCTCCTCCCAGCCAATGCGCCCATCGCCCAAGGGCATCTGCGACACTTGCTTCCACGTGGCGGTGAGGTCCAACATCCCGGACCGGCCTGTGAATGATGACCACCGCCGTCGCGCTTTCTCTTGCCTGGAGGGTTCCAGAGAGCTGGACGGCGGCGACTGCACCTCTTGAGTAGCCTCATGGCCAGTCGGCCATTGGGCATCATGGTCCTGGACGCCCGTTTCCAAGTCGTGAGGCGGCCGCCCGAGCGCCGGGGCCGTCGAAGTAGCACCCGGAATGATCTCCGCGATGGCTTGCTGCAGGTCCACGGAACGCCAGTCATTCAGCACCGTATCAATGTCGGCTTGGGTCAAAACCGATGGGTCGAGCGTGCTGGACTGCACACCTCCTTCTGGGAAGAACATGTCACGAGCATCGTCTCTGCGCACGAACAGGGAGTCTGGTGAACTGGAGGGGGGTGCATCATGACCAGCATGACCTGGCAGAAGATCCTGCCACGCGGCTGGCGCTGGAGTGGTGGGGCTGCTGCCCTGGCTCACGGTCTGCGGTGACCCGTGGTCGAGCAAGGGGTCTTCCCACGAGGCGAAGGGGTTTGGATGTTGGTCTTCACCCAAGCTGTGTAACAGCTCGTCGAACGCGGTGCCGGCACCCTGCTCTGCCCAATAACTCTGGTGGGGCGATGCACTTTCGCTCGAAAGACCAGAGTGCCCGCCATCCGCTCCACTCTCGTTGGGCGACTCCCCTCCATACGCGCTTTCACCACTGCCCGTGTCAGTTCCGTTACTGCTGCAGTCTAACCCGTCTGCCACCGGATCGCCACCACCTGTCTCCCTCCCTTCCCACTGATGTGCGGCGTCGCCGGCCGAAACGCTCGACTCCGCGTTCCCGGGAGGTCCAGATGTCTCGCCGTTTGGGCTTGGCGAGCGGCTGGGTGGAACGGCGACCTCATCGACTGGCTCGTGCGTAGGAGACAGAATCTCCATGGGCGTTCCACCGGGACCCTCGTGATCTTCGGTCCGCAGCGCTTTGAACTGCCGCCCGTCGCTTTCGGCCTCCGCATTGACTGGCCGTTTGACACCCCTGCACTCCAGGAGAGAGAGACTTGGCGAATTACTTCCGTTGAGGTTAGCCTCAATGGCCCACGCATATTCTGTCGGGCTCGACGACGGAGGAAGTGGGGGTTCCCCAGGTAGGATCATGTTATACATCTCGCGCAGGTAGCTACACTGGGTTCGTTAGCCGGGCCCTAGACAGGAACGACGCCGGATCTGATCAGCCTTACCAGGGTCTGGGGTGTGCAGCTGGCGCAGGTCCCCGTAAGCTTCCATTGGTTACAGAGTTCCGAGATCAACGGTCTCTAAGAGGGCATTAGCGAGTGATCACCGACGCCAATAAGTAGGATATACCGCGATATTCCAATAGGTGTGCGGATCCCCAAAGCTGGTCATGGCGGTCGAGATAGAACGCGTCTTTGTGTTTAGCAGGATCGAAATGTGCCCCTGGCTCCTTTTCTCGCGGGGGAACGCTCGGGATCTCTTCCTCACAATCCTGGTCGCCATCATTGCCATTTATCAACCAAAGCGATTCGGGTATTTCTGGTGTCACCGCAGAAAGGGCGACTTGAGCGCACGGAAAGCAGTGCAGGCTTGTATCCCCAGGTGAGGCCGGGGTCGCTCATCCATCCATCCTCACGGCGCTATATACCCTGCTGCACTCTGGGATCGTCCGTGAGAGGAACTAGACCGGTTGTACCATGGTTCGTGTCAATGGCTTGCGCGCCTGCCCTGACAGCGTGGACAGGGACACTCATAGAGAGGTCTGCAATTTCGTAGTATACCGCAGGCTTTCTTGACTGAGACTGATTAGTTATTGCATAGATACTTCACTGGGGATGGAATTGCTGCTTCTGGTGACGCCAGGGCAGGAACCATGCCCCCGATAGGGCGCCCAGCAGCAGACCATGTGAGTTAGGTCGGCAGAAGCCTAGTTACTCTCCCGAGGCCAGTTGCGGACCGAGCTGCCTTCATCCTACAAACACGCTATTGTCTGAATGTACAATTGACTTCGCCGGGAATGGAGAGTGGAGGGCGGCAAACAACCACACTGGCTCATGGTGAGGGAATTTAGGCATCGCTTGGCCTCCACGTCCAACCTAGGCCAATGTAGGCCACTGGAGTCGCTCTTTGATTCGCCCCTGCCCTTGGACGGCGAAGCAAGCGTCAACTCCTTCACCGGCTCCTGCAAACGGTTCGTGCGGACGCTAATCCACGGTGCTCTTCCAGGTTGGCGAGTAGCGATGTGGCCCGCGTTGAAGTTTGGTTTTGTGTGGGCGCAATCCTGGCCCCTGATTCCATCTGACGTTGCATTGCCCCTCCTTCGGTCGCCATGCTTTCAAGGTGTCGATCCGCTAGTCATGGCGTCAGATTCTGGGTCCTAACCTTATCGTGCGGTGGTCCAATCTCCGCACGGGATCGTGACCCGCATTTCCAGAGCTCGTCTGGACGGTCGCTGGGTCGAACGACCACGCGGTCGCCACGAGCGCATTTCCTGTATCCGTCGGTCACATGGGCCGACGCCCCACCTGCAGATCTAGGACCCACCGTCGAGAGAAGGAAGGGAGCTCTTCAGACCGCCGCTGGGTGGGCTAGCCTGGGATTGGCCTGAAACTCCACGCGTGTCAGGCCAGAACCAACGGTTTTTATATCGCGGAACATTTTGACCTGACTGGAGCAGGTATGCTGTGCACTTTGCAGAATTGGTAACGGAAATTTTAAGGGTGCTGCTTTGCTGACTGTACTATGCAGTCACCGGCAGGACGTGGCCTCCTGAAGAGCGGGTATTAGCTACTCGGCTATGTACAGTACAAAAGCTGTCGCAGCTGCACTCTACGCTGAGGGGTCGGCGACGGTCATAGCCGAGCGCTTCTTTAAATGCGTTACGGCCGCGAGCGAACAGACGGTCCTTATCGTGCAGCGGCGGGGATACAACATGTATTTCAGCGCTAGGCCTCGCCGGTTCAACCGATAGAGAAGCCGAAGGACAATACATTATGGCGACTGCCGCTGCCGCTGCCCCTGCGCCTCTTCATCCCGGCCGGATGAAAGCACTCTATCGCCACATCCAGACCAGGAAGTCAGCGATCTGGGGAGACTGGGCCCGCCCCGACCGACCAACCTCGGTGGAGTTCCAGATTGCACAGCACGGCGGGCAGAGCTCCGCCATCGACCTGCTCCCTTGTCGGTTGAAGTGGTCCAAAAAAGAGCCCGGCCCGAAGGAGGACCAGGTCATCCATGCCGTGTATGAGGCCTCCTACCTCCGCGCCGAGAACGCGTACTACCGGAAGATCCGGCGTGCCGCCGTGCTATTTGAATATGATGTTGCAACCGCTCTTCTGGGTCAAGAGTCGCTCCCCGTGCTGCGTGACTGCCTCTACCACCTTGAACACGGCTCTGAGCGACCGAGACACAGACTGAGTCAGGCCCGTGGTACAAGTCGGCTCCGTACTGCGGTGGACGATTTCTCGGTCGCAGTGGACCGACTCACAACGAGCTATGACAGGCTACAGCAGGCCCATAAGGAATTTCGCGATGCGCTGAAGAAAATCGATCAGGAGTATGCAGACTTCTTTTCGGTAACGCTAAGCGATAAATTACCTGGATTTTGATCGGGTGGAGGTTATATGCTCATATGCTGGATGCCTACACCATGCCTCGCTGGCGCCTGTATATATATCTTACTCGATGCGTAATTGAATTCTGGCGGACCGGGAATGGTACGGCGCGGTTGGTTCCAAAGGGCGACGTGAGAATGGGCCATTTGGATTATTGGCGAAAGGCGTGCAGGGACAAGCAAATAGCAGTACAAAAATTTCGTCGAGACTACGGGATTGGACGGATTCAGGATGCTGTGATATACTTGATACTCCCAACAGAAATACAGAACATGGAACCGAGGGCATAGAGGTGCAGTACAGTATATCGCAGATTCATACTCGTGGGCCATCTTGCTTCCCTTGTTGTACGGTACCATGCCCAGTATGACCCCTTGGCCGTACGTCCGACTAATTCTCAATCTCAATCTCTTGCTTCTCTTCCGTCTGGACGCGGGGATGGTCCAGGCCCATCCGCACCATCCAGAAGCCAATGTGGATAACCATGGTAACGGCGGCCAAAGAACTGTGACCCCGGGCCCCGTACCACCAGGCGCAGCCTTCGAGCATTGTGACAATCGATACCGAGAGCATGGTGGAAACGGTCTCATCCCACGGCCCCAGATCCCATACCAAGGCCATGAACGAGAGCACTATAGCGTTGCCCAAGAAGACCTCCGCCATCACTAGGGTGGTAGGATAGCGTGCGGGAGAGGGACCGGAGACGGTCAGAGCCAACGAAAAGCCGGTCGTAACAAGGGCGGATGCTAGGTAGAGCTGCCTCGTAGTGCGGTGGACCGGTCGGCGAGGAAGGATGTCGAGGTTACAGCCTCGAGGACAGACACGGGGTTCCATATCTCCCGATGCGTGGCTTGAACGATCAGGAGGAAGGGACGACTCTCGGTCCTTCTCCGGCGATTCACGAAGGATGTCGCGGGGCATTTTGTGAGAGGCAGGATGCGTATTGGAAAGCTTCTCGTGAGCTCAAAGTTCTCACGCGGCTGTAAAGTGCCGTTGCGTACCGTAGGTGCCCGCAGAAGGCCTGCCACCCAGGGGGCTGGGGTTTATATCTTCTGAATGAAGTGGGTATGCGTTGCTAGGCGCACAGCTGCTTCACAGAGCACAATCTTCGGCGCTTACAACGCGTGGTACGCTAACCTCACCCAGAAACCCAATCAATAGACCGTTGCCTACTACGGTTACATTGCATTCACGGACACCGAACGTGGGACTGTATCAGACATCGTAAAAACAGGAATTATCCCGTAAGTTGCAGTACGTGGAGGATTTTATGCTGTAACCTCGACCACGAGGAGGCTGGCAATACTATACTGGCTATAGCAGTAAGTCTGTACATGTCAATAATGCGCCGTATGTACACTACTCTATAGTATAGTCCACGCTTCAGACACTGCCAAAGCCAGGTGGAAAATTGAAATATAGTATATAGGGGGAAAATATTCAACTTTACAACAGCCAGCCAATGGCGTGAGCTCGCCTGGAGTTCTTGATGAACGCCTTACAGTACTAGCCACTCTCATTGCACGGCCAGTCGACCGATCCTACTATAGGGTCCGTCTCAGTGACTGAAAATTTTGGGAGCCATCTTTACTGTACATTTATGTTCCTATTCGCGTCCTGACGCTTATTTCGGCATTGCGCCTTGTACTATGGAAGTCAATGTACTATACATTTCCGGCTGTGTGGACAGGGCCCTCATCCAGAGCGTCCCCGGCGGCGGAAGCTCGGTTGTGCGGTCTATACATCATCCATCATCCATCATCCATCGTCCCCGCAAAGTAGGTTTAAACCCTAGAATCCGCTGTTGTGCCGCAGGGAAAGCTAAACGCCTCAAACGGGTCAAAGTTTGCCATCATGTCGATGGCCGAGAAGTCAACCACAGGGTCACCCAAGCCCGCGGGTGGCACAGCAGGCGCGCTGTTGGTGGGAGGTTCGCTGGTCTTGGTCGCGATTGTGGCCCCGAAGCTTTCAGGGGTCAGGAATTTCCCAGCAGGAAACAACTGTCGCTGCAGTCTATCAGTGTGTGGTCGCTTGGACGGCATTGTACAAGATTACTTACCAGTCGAGTGTAAGACGGCGGAAACTTCTTGTCCGCCGTATTTCGATACTCGATCAGGTCGCCCGTGTTCTCTTGGATGACCACAAAGATTCGGGCTCCAGAGAGGAGGCCATAGTCGTGCAGGTTACGGATCGCGCGCTCCTTCCTGCGCTTCAAGCGCTCTCGGGAGTTCTTGACGCGCCGTCTTTCCTGGTCCCGTTCCCTTCGCGGCGGCATTGGGATAGTGTTGGGATAAGCTGACTTGCAGGCAAGAGCCAGGCGCGGGGCGACTGGCGAGATAAATAGTACCCAGCGCCCAAACAGCTGGCTAGGTGAGCCATCAGAGGGACCTGGGCGCCTAGCTGGCTGCGACGGTTGCGCGTCTGAAGCAAGGCCTTCCCCGTGGTAAATAAGGATCGGCAGATGGCTATTATTTAGCAGCACGGGGAACGCGGGGCTGGCTATTTTAATAGGCTAGTTCGGTGTGCGCGCTTTAGTGCTGAGGCTGCCTCCGATATATATGCGTGCCCGAGGAGGACCCAAGCAGGTAGAGAATAAGGCCCAGGTAGATATGGATCAAGAGTGAGAGTGACAGTGATTCGCCCCATTGCCGATATCGTAGCTTGGCACTGGAATCCTTATCGTCAGGGCTACTTTGGTACGGCGGGGACGGGGAACATAAAAACCCGTAGTCGCTGCGGGAGTCCGATGCAGCGTTTCTGCTCACCGACCCGCATCGTGTCTGGCCATACTCCTCGCGCGGAAGCGGATATATCAGACGCCTGGGAGGCTACATCACGGCGAATATCTCACCGGGATAATCGGATCTCACTCTACGGTTCTACAGGGTCCAAGCTTCAAGATCCCTGTGCATCGGTGATTCGATGTCGCTCAACCGGCAAGGCTGCGCTTATAGCCCACGGCGGAACAACTTGTGCAGGAAGCTTGTGGCCTGGTCCAGCCCCATTGGGAACAAGACCACCCAGATGCTGCAAATGATCGGTCGTGCAAAGAGGATACGGCAGCAATCGGCCGATGGAGCCGGGGCGAATGATGCTGTGTCGCCCACCGACATTCTTGCACCCCCGGTCAACAACCCTGGTACGGTAAATGTGAGGATAACGATCATGTATGCTACAGTACTAACATCTGCCGTAGACGCTAATATGGCCGGTTTAAACCGAGAGGCGTGTGTGGACGGCTCGCCCGACTTGGCGAGCCCCGATCATTTCCGCACCGGGAAGGATGAGTGTCCAATCTGCCTCGATGATCTCGAGGACGATTGCCGGAGTCTGCCAACTGTTACTCTCCCTTGCCATCATATACTCCATCGCCGCTGCTTTGAGGGCTACGTGGTCTCCCGGTATCATTCAGTCCCGAAGGCTCGGATCGAAGTGCCCTGCCCCGTCTGCCGGGCAAGCTGTGTCGGTCTGCTCTCCGAAGCCGAGCCTGAGATCACGATGGACGGGGATTTTGTTGTCTCGCCCTGGAAGTTGGTTGCTGCCAGTGTTCTGGCGGTGGTGTAGTTTTCCTTTTGTCCCCGGGGGTGTTGGTGGAGTCCCAGGAGAGGTATTCCCGAATGGGATTAGACTACAACCCGAACTACACTATTCTATTTCTGTACTAGTTCTCGTGGCTCGTTGCACCTTAACCCAACTGCATACGAAGCAGAGAGTCCACAAAGGTGAATCACTCGCTGTGCCGCTACTCACTATGTTCTTTCGGCGGAGCTGCCCACAAATTCAATGATCATGCTGCTCATAATCTAAGTAGAGGGATGCCAAGTGAAGTAAGTACATACGGCACGCGTGGAACCCGCTTGCTCCTGTTGGGACTTTTCTGACCGGTTTCCAGCCCCAGAGGTTGTCACCGACTCCCTGGTCTAGATGGCCCTGAGGCCGACGGGCTCGATCCCTCGCAGAACTCGAACCGAAACCAGCTCGTCCTTTCCCAGGCGCAAGCACAGATCCTCTGCTTCCTCCCACGAGATACCCACCATGGATGCCACCGGGGACCAGATGTGGAGACGGAGCCTACCGCGGTTAGCAACTTCATCGCACGTGTGCGGGGAGCATCTCGTACAGTCGGTACCAATGGCGGATGTCTGCGGTGATCTGCTCTGGATTAGGCGGCCCCCGTGGCGGAAACGGTGACGGCAGCAACTCAACCTGGGCGTTGCGCCGCGGGATCTGGGCGGGTCCGACGGAAGCCGGTGCTATTCTGCCCGGAAGTTGATTGACGTTTGGGGCCATCGTGAAGTTGATGGGTGGCAGCGCCTCGTGCCAGAGCGGACGACGCGGGCAATACGTCCGCCACGGATTCACCCACTGATTTCCCCGGTCGTTCCAGGGGCTCGCACCGTAGTCCAGGTAGACGCGGCTTTTGTTGCTCGGACAAGACGGGGCCAGGGGCTCCGGAGTCGTGTATCCGCTACCGGAGCATCGATTCCGATATCCCTGTCGTGGCGGGTCGGATGTGCCCTCGATGGTCATTGGGCTGACGGGCCGGGAGTCATTGTTGACCGGCGTCATCGGCGGTGTGGATGGCACAAACGGAGCGGTCTCCGGATCCATGTATACGAAGCTCCCGTGGACACGTTGGATGGTAGGAACGATACATGGACGTTTTGATCAGACGGTTGACGCGCAATATATACGCTACGGCAGCTGCGTTCGGGATCCCATCCCTTATCCTGCTTGTGGAGAAGCTGCCGAATCTGAGTATCCTGTATTCTGAAGGTAGCCATGGAACGGAGCCGGTCTCGATGCGCAAATCAACCATGGGTTACGCGGTGGCTCGGGTGGGCCATCGGAGGAATGAATGTACGCCCCGCGATCTATCATCGCGTGGTTTATTGGCACCTGGTCTTCGCCACACCGCTGACCCGAGATCGCTGGGAATGTTGATCCGGCACATGTCCAACTAGCCGGCCTGCGAACGAATGATTGCCGCGCAGAACCCGAGTCTTTCGTGTTGGCACTGCCATGGCTTCGGAATTGTACGTTGTTGGTCGATGGTCTCCGGCAATTCGAGCGCATATAAGACTGAATCGCTTCACGCGTCCCGGTCTCTCATAGACTGATTCGGTACAGATCATGCCGTCCATCACTGCTGCGCGCCCGAGTGGCTCAGACGGGCTAGCGGTGGAATCGTGGGGCCAGGGACTCATGGTTGGCTCGTTGCTCGTGATGATTGCCGTGACCGTGGCCAACATGAGGCGAAAGGTGCTGCTCCATAAACTCATCGCGGCTGAGGTATGTTCCTGGGGTGTTGTCCTGCTCCCCCGCCTGTTCAGCGACTGATCGGCCGTCCAGCTTGTGCTCGCAATCGGCCACGGGACGTTCATTTTTGTGCGCCCGCCGGCGTACGGATGGTATCTTTCAGTCACTGCCATCGGCCTGAATGTGTCCTGGTCGCTGCACAATCTGATATCGTGGATGAAAGTCCGTCGTTTCTTCACCGGTTGGGGCAGCCGGGTCTACTTGGCCAGCTTGCTGGCCGCCCAGCCGTACTGGGTGGTCGAGATCTATGCAAACTTTGCGTTTTTCAATTCCGATAACCTGCTCTTCTTGAAAACGCGGCCCCTAGAACCTCTGTTCCGGTACTGCCTATCGCCCCTTGCGCTTCTACTGTAACACTGACCAGGCATTAGAGACCCGTGGTGGATTTTCACCTCATGCTTCCTGCTGCACAAAATCCAGCGGGGATACCGATGTCCCCTATGGCAATTAGTGCAGGCCAGCCCCAGATTCGGCGCCATGCTCTTCTTCATGGCCCTCTCCCTTGTGTTTACCATCGTGGATACCTGCGCCGTCGCCGGGGCGTTTCACCTCGAGCTCCCTCTGGGGGTCGAGCCATTTTGGAAGGTACGATGGTCGCGTCTTTGGCACGCGTCCGTAGCTAATCGCCGTCTGCCCTGCAGCTCGCCTTTGTCTTCAAGTGTCTGGGCGACATGATCATCCTGGATGACTTCAAGAGTGCACTTGAGCAGGTCCGAGACCGTTGTTTCCCTCGGCCGGGGAATCTTGAACTCCAATCGGGTCATGCGCCAGCCCAGAACCAAGAGTACTCTCCACTTAACGAACCCATAGAGCGTCCGGAACCGGTCCACGGGTCGGAGGCAAGCGGATGGTATCGTACCTCCCGCTGGGCCTTGACGATGTCCGACGGCCTCCGTTCCCAGCTGCGCTCATGAGCCGATTCAGACGGGTGTCCACAAGAAGATAGCCCTCTATAGAGCCGAGTCCAGAGTGTTTGATTGCGTGCTGCCCAGGGGCTACNCTTCGGGTACGGTAAACGTGTGCAGCAATAACGAGCGGATTTCTCATGACTGGTTTAGGCCTAGGACAGTAATCGATTGTATCGCTATCTTGGCGTTTGAATCCCCAGGGCAATGCGTGGTCCATTCTCAACCTTGTAAAGGCCCAGACTATTTAGGGTCCTATGCGTAGTAGTCTAAGCTCCTTTAGGCGACGAGGGCGGCGGCTGGAGAAATTGAAATCCTTCTCAAGCATATAGAGACCAATGTACGCTACATCAGCCTTAAGGCTATCCTCCCTCCTTGCAACATCTGTATGCTTCCCGAGTTGTGTAACTTGGGCTTTATTTGAATATGCCGAACCCTTCCGTGTTCTGGACGGATGTTGAGGTTATCGTGGCAGTCTATTTCCTCTCACGCGGAGTCACCGAAGCGGCCATCAGTGAGATGTTGCAAGCCCGTGGCTACAGTATCATCGTTCTATCTCGTCCGTCCGGTGCAAAACCATGGCTATTGCACGACAAAATAAAGGAGCTACAGAAATCCCGGGCCGAATGGGACATTCGAGCAGTTGATTTCTGGCTTGATAGCCGTACACTGCCGCACGGCGTCGTCAGTCAGGTTATTGGGCCAACAGACAAGGATATCGCCATTATGGGGGAGGTACGTAAGAGCCACCTAAACAGCCTTGACCGATCTCCTAACAGGTTCTAGCATGGGCTTTCCGAGGTTGTCCTGGAGAATCTTTCTCGCATCACTTCGTTCCGGTCCGAGTTCATTCCTCAGTTGGCAATTGTTGACCACGTCAACGATACATAACGAACATGAGCGTTAAAAGTACTGTACGGCAAATTGGTGTACGAAACGGGAAACCCAGCTAAACACCCGTATTCTCATTACTTTCGCGTGCTATGCGTTTCTACCGAACGGATTGCTCCTTTTGGCAAATTGATTTCTCTATTATCTCTTTAACTACCACCTTTCCGAGAATAAAATAAGGAGTGCGTTCGATACATCCATGTTTCTATGCTTTCAGCCGCTCAAGCATAGGCGCACGGATTCCTAGACTTCCTCTTTTTTTTTTTTTTTTCTTGTTAAAGTACTATTTCCGCTTGCCGCGGTGAAGATGGTATCGAACAAAGACGTTAAATTTGCTTAGGCACCAGTACCTATGCTTGGTACAGCTGTTTTAGAAGGGTACAACTGCTGTTTTTCCTAAAAGTAAGGATTGAGGTGAAGTGTCAGGAATGTATCAGCTTTCACACTTATATCGTCCGTATGCATGGCCGGGTGATGGGACAGGAGCAAGATACCTGGCCTCGTAGAGGACTGAATGGAATTGCTAGGCGGCAGCGATCTGCAAGCCAAGAAGGCAATGGCCTGGGGGGTATTGGCAATTGTTGGTGAAAGGAGACAAGGTCTATCTATACCGCAATCATATCTCCGGAATGGTCGTGAACTTAGCCACAGAGTGTGCGCCGTGATATCTTATTTCGTATTGGAGGCCTCGGCCCTAGATCCTCATACTAATAATTCCGCACTGAACAACCGCAAAAACCTATTGCGACCCCGAATCTATTTCTCAAGGCGACTAGGTTGGGAGAATACTAAGCGCTTGCCGCTCGTTCGGCAGTTAAATACAACCTATTGCCAACAAAGCCGTTCGCATCAATCTCATTCATGAGTTTTAGGCCTTTAAATAATACCCGGCTGGGCTGCCGGAATGCTCATGAAGCTGATGAGACAATATCAATTTCAGATACAGACACCATTTGCCACTCTGAACGGTTGGCACCAGCAACCCCAAAATGCGACGTGAGAGAAATTGTCATCGCTCAACTTGAAACAAAACTCCATTACAAGCCAGTTCTTAAAATGCTTCTACGGTTGTTCCATTACCCTGGGCTACGCTATGGGTTTCGTAGGGGCAATATTGGTCGTCTGCTACGCATGAAATGTCCGGAGGTAACGAAAGGGTTAGATTTACCTGTTTGTCTGACTGACTGATTTGGTAGGAGCTCGCTCGCTACCTCAATCACATGCTAAATGTATGGTCTTACATCATGGGTCCGTGTCAAGAGCTTGATCTCGACCGGAAATCGGTCGAGCAGTTGCAGGGACGTGCTCCAGTTAGCTGCGCAGCGGACTTCCGATCCATCCGCCGCAAATTTGCAGTTCGAGCCCTGTTTCGCCACATAAAAGACCCAGGACAACGCAAAGCTCTCGCTCGCCGAGTTCTTTCGGTTCCTACCATCATCCCGTCCCTGCATACATTCATGAAGGATACTCGATATCTCTTGCCGTGCGCATTAATGATGCGAAAGCTCACCTCGGATACTCCACAGGACACGGTGCAAGCATCCTTGTGGACTCACTACCGTCTGGACCCACGCGAAGTTAGCAGCCGCACCTGGGCTGGGTTTTTCCAAGCGTATCGAACTCTTTGGTTGTTCACAATGCAGAATTTCCCTGAGTTGGTATTCGACATGGATGAGGGGCGGCCGCTACTCGATGGTCGCGGTAATGTACGAAGGCTTCGTACTTCCCCAGAAAGCTCAAGCCATCACAGGAAGGCCCTAGCACGGCTTGCTTTGTCCCTCGGCTTCGACTCTCCCCAAATTCAAAACCTTCTCCAGACCTCACCGTCTCTCCATGAAGTGTCACATACCGCTCCTACCACCAGGCCTAAACTCACCCAACCGAGAACCCGGGGATGGAAATTAGATACCCGATGTGGTATGCCTTGCGAGTCGTCCTACCTAGAGAGCCGCCCTTTCATGACCCTGAAATACATCGACCAGCCCCTCTATGGGGGCGAGGATCAAACTCTGACCCCTTTTGCAGTCGCCCGGAATACGTTCCAATCGTTCCTGGGCCACCTTCCACCCATGCCTGATAAATGCGCAGGCCAGGACGCGACTGACCTAGACAGTGTTCAATGCTCTCTATCAAGCCCGGAGACCAGCCTCCCAGTCTCTCCACGTCCTGTCTACGAGGAGGCCTCCCCGTCTTTTGCTGTGCGCAGCAAACATGCAACGGATGAACCTCTAGAAATATGTCCTGGCTTGTATCTGTCACAACAAGAGAGCTACGGTCGTGGCACTCCGCCAACGAGGGTTACCTACACTCCGTCGTGCTATCCTTCGGGAAGCGTTCAAAAGTCTCAGAGCCTTCTCAATTCGCAATATGATTTGCTATCGTTGGCAGAATTTACCCCGCGTATCAATCCACGTCATTCCACGCCAATGTTGCACCCAAATCAAGGCACGCTGGTGAGAGCCGAAGAACCGGCTCAAGTTCTAGGTCTTAGGGGTGAGAAAACCGTCTTGGATCCAAGAGACCCTTGTTTCTTTCCTAAAGGGAGAAATTCGCCAAACGGGATCATATACGAAACTGGCACGCCGGCAACCGTGTATAGGATACCCCTAGCCCGCGTTACCGGTGTGTGTCAATTGTACTCGGGCAATCACCCAGACTTCTGGTATGCAGTTTGGACGGATAACATGCTTCAAGCTATTGAGGTATCTAATGTTCCTCGGTTGCTGAGGACGTGTGTAGTCATCACTGGCTCTGTTAACCACTGGGAGCGAGCTCAGACCGGCCTATTTACCGGGCAAGAGCAGTCACCTGATGAGGAGACAACTTGGCTGGATGATACAGGCTATTCCGAATATTTTCAACCCTGAAACTAAGAAGCATCTTACAAGACTGTACATCTAATTCTTTTCATCCTTATTGTCTGTTACATAAAGCTTGTCACGGTCGAGAACTAGTAATGCTAAGAGGGAATCGTTAGGTCAGGATCCAACTGGCCATGCCCCATGAGCATACGGACCATTGGCCTTTCTTCAAGTGCATAATTTGGGAAAACTCCGCAACGCCAGCTATGGGAGACGTCCTATCCCAGCCCAGACGTTGCTAGGGTAGTCGTACAGTAGACCCTTGCTCTGCGCCATGGTGAGCCTGCAGCATGCAGCTGGGAAGCAGCAAGCATGACTACTTATAGGACAAAGAGGAAACAGATGGCTTATTAATCGAACAAAGCTAGTATGGGACTATGTCCACAGCCCCGCGCATAGTCGAGAGGCTTCTTCCCGTTGTCATCTTCAAGAATTTGAGCGTTCTCTGCAAGTAGCATAGCTACCCCTTCCAGGAATCCAGCTTCGGCCGCAATATGCAGGGCGGTTATCCCGTTTTCAAACTGCAAACCAGGCTCGAAATCAGATAGTATCAGAGCCATGACCTGCAAATCACGTCCGCTCACCGCTTCCCGGAGAGCCCTTTCTTTGTTGAATAACACCCCGGCATCCAGCGATGCCCTGACTATCCCGAGTTCCTTAAACCTAACGGCGAGTGCCATGGCATCTAAGAACTCGTCCGTTTCGCCTCCAGGCTTCTCAAGTTTGGAGACGCTGAGAAAAAACTCGTACTCTTCCTAGCTTCTTTAAAGTCTGATTGCCTTTCTTATCGCTAGTTGCATATCTTGGTCACAATGCAAAATGACGGGTTCACACGTCAAATCATGCACGTCCCGGGATCCAACTTATCCATCGCCTCTGTGATCTTCTCCAGTGAGCCCATCGCCCTAGTAATCAATCAAGATCAGCGCAAGATTTATTACGGCCTGGGCTGGCTGTAATGTAGGATCCAGGCGTTTTCTTCTCTCCCTTGACAGGAGATATATATAGGTGAAAATGATGCCCGTCCGACAACTATGATACGTATCTTTGCCCGCGGCTGTCATCCGTGCTGCTATCAGGAATCTCTCCACAATGTCTAACCACATAGAGCCCAGTGAGCCGTTGATGCTGGATGACCCGGTCCCATCCAGCCCTATAACCTCTATTCAGGAATCAGTCTCGTCAATCCTCAAGAAGCCCGGACTGGTCGCCGATATCTCTAGCCATGACACCGAGCAAAAGCAGAGCGAACATAGCACATCTCCTCCGGCCACTAGGCTGGGGCAGGCTATTGCTGCCCGTCGCGAATTTCCCAGACTGTTGCATTTGGTCGACTGCGGGCAGCCGCAGACCAGATCTGGCAGCGCGAGGGTCTCAGCTTGGTCGTTGGAGGAAGACGCGACAATCCTGGCTATCCATGAGCGAGAGGGGAATAACTGGGAAAGCATGAGCAAGCAACTTCCAGGACGGACAATCGTCATGTGCCAGTTGCGGTACGCGACCCTGCGCAACCGACCGGAATGGAACGAGGGACTGCTATCTGATATCGCATTAAGTTACCAGAGGTAAGGCGCCCCATAAATGTCCAGGGCACGCTCGCCAGATACTTACGTTTGCCTATACATAGATGCAAATCTGAGCTGTGGTCGCAGATCTCTGCGGCTGTCAAGCTCCCTGAACGAGACGTTGAAGCTTTGGTGTGGCAGATGGGGCGCTGGGAAATCGCGCGTCGTGCAGCACAATACAATCCTCAAGCGCGCTAAGCTATCAAGCCAAACCCCCTAGAAGATGGTGGTGACCAACTCGTCGACCAGATTTGGACTAATAGCACGATAGCTAGGAGGTCCACATATTAAAAATAGCAAGATGATGAGCTTATAACGTAATTCCCGGGTGATCCGGTCACCCACCAAAAATTCCTCGCGCGTTCAACGCGTAATTATTCAAACAACCACCATGCCACGAAAACCGCGTTAATTATATTAAAATTTAGTGGAGCAAGAGGGAAGGATTCAGCTTGCAATTAAAGCTTTAGAAAATTATAAAATACCTAGTATTTATTGAGTGGCACAGGTTTTTAATATACCTAATTCAACACTCCAGGATCAAATGCAGGGCCACTTATTTTAAGGAGAACTCCGCAACCAGAACCTCCGACTATCTTAAACTTAGGAAGATGCCTTAATATAATAGATTAAAGCAAGGGATAAGCGTGGAGTTGCTCCTAGGCCTTTACATGTGCGGCAAATAGCTAATATAATCCTTAAAAAAGACTTAAAAACCCCCCCTTGACCTATTGGAAAGAACTGGGTCACGCAATTTATTAATCGCCATGATAGCATCAAATGCCGCTTGGCTCGACGATACAACTACAGGAGGGCTCTCTGCGAGGATCCTAGGGTTATTAGGGACTGGTTTAAACGTTTAAAAGAGGTCCAAGACGAGCACGGCATTCAGGACGAGGATATTTATAATTTTGATGAGACAGGCTTTGCTATGGGTCTTATTTCAGCTACTAAGGTAGTTACATGTTTAAATATGCCAGGAAGGCCTTATCTTATTTAACCAGGCCAGCGTGAATAGGTCACTACGATCAAATATATTAGCACCACGGGATTTAGTATTCTGACTTGTATTATCTTTAAAGGAAAGCTCCATATGGAAGGATAGTTTAAAGAACTTGATTTACCGCACGATTGGAGGATTAAAGTAAGCGCAAATAGGTGGATAACCAACAAGATAGGCCTCTGGTAGCTTACAAATTGCTTTATTCCTGCAATAACTGCATGGACAAAGGGGTCCTTTTAATTACTAGTTCTTGATGGCCATGGGAGCCATCTTACGCCTTAATTTAACCAGACATGCAAGGATAATTGCGATTTGCTGAGTCGCCGCCGTTTTCGGCCGTCCCCGTTTTGGGTTTGGCGCCCGTCCCGCTCGCGCTGGATCCGGGATCGCGCCATCTGTATCTGGTTTAGCCTGTCCGTATCTGGTTTGGCGTCACCTGCTACGCCTGATCGGGATCTGCCGTCTTCCACCGCCCGTCCAGCGACGTCCGTGATCTATATAAAGCTGTGGTGCGTCGCTCCATGAGGACTCTCTTGTTTTCAATACTCTTCCCCTCCCCTCCCCTCTCCTTTTCCATTTCCTCCGGCGCCGTCCCCTGGTCGGCTGACGTGGCCCCCTGCCGGCTGAAAACTCTACGTCCCGGGCACACAGCCTGCTTCTCCACTCGCGAGATCGGGCAGGAAGAGTCCAGCGTTGCACCTCAACACGGACTGCCCTTTATTCCCTGCCTTATGTGAGTCGATACGTCGACACACTCGCAGTTGCTCACGATACGCTACCGAGTGACTCTTATTCAGGCAGACTTAGGGTCCGACTTTGCTTGTTCGGTAGAGGGGATACCAGCGGCCTGGACTAGGGTGTGAAACGTTCTCGCTGCGCTCGAGTCGGTATCCTTCACCACCTTCATCACACGAGATGGCTTGTGGATGGCAATGTGGGACCGTCGCCTTTTCGCTGGTGCCTTGCTGCGCCCCAGGACGGTCATTTTCCCAACGCAACCAACCGTCGACTGAACATACACAAGCTGCGCCCGCACTAGATCCGCTCTAACCTACCAGCCAACCGCAAAAATGCCTCACGGATATCTTGGACTGAGCTAAAGTCTTCCGAATCAGCTGTGAAAATGGATGGCTTGCCTAATCCGCGAATAGTACGCCGCCGCTGGCACACTGGGGGTTTCTTTTCCAACTTCAATCTCTGCCCAATTCTAAACCGTCAGCTGAGCTTTTCTGAAGGCTGTGACGTTTCATAGGCAGGCTAGAAGGACCCTCTCACCGAAGCGGGTCTGACTCCTTGCTCGACATAATTCGAAGCTCCCACCCAACGAAGGCAAAGGCAGGAATATCATAGCCTTCGCTCTTCGGGAGCCTGGAAGCTGCTATGCTGCTTTACCTTCACCCAGTAATATCTCTGGTGTGGTGGAGCCTTGGTGTTATAAAGTCTTGATGTCCTCCTTTCCTTTCATTCTTTGCTTTGAGTATGGCCCAGAACGGACAGGAACTTACTAGCCCTGTCACCACCACGGTCCTCTCATCCAAGGCTACTTTATTTGTTAGAAATCACCTCTGTCGTGACTTACCCCTCTTCTGAAAAATGAGGGTGAATCTTGATCAAATCGAGTTCTACCATGGTCCAAGCGGCCACCTGCCTTCTCCCCGTCCAAAACAGCTACCTCCAGCTCAATTTCCACGGTCCTTCCAGTCTTCTTTTTCCACTGGGTTCGCTTTCGGGCCAGGGCCGTCTGAGGCCCCTCTAGAACGTGGGCCACCATCGGCCGGTACTTCCCAAGTATGGAACGCATTTGATATCGAAATCAACAATATCTACGGCGCCGTCGAGCATCACACGGCGGAAGATGTCGAGCCCACGGTGACAACAACCGCGCCGGTTACTCTTGATGTTCCGTCAGATCTAGAGAGTTACTCCTTGGCTTCGTCAGAGTCAGCACCAAAAGCCTCCGCTCCCGAGACACGGCAAAACAACCTCCCGGGTAAGTTGGCGCAACACTCGATGGTACGCTGGCATCAAGCTCTTCTCGTCTAACATTTTTTCAGATGCTGTGTCTGATACGAAGGAAGCGGAGACTTTGCGACTCTCGTGCGTACCCTGTGTGGCCACACCTGCACCCGAACAAGCGAGAAATGGCCCTAGCAACATATTCGCGGATTGTATCCCACAGCAAGAATCAGCCATGCGGAAGGTGTCCGCCACTGGCACCTGCGGCTCAGACTGTGTCGACGTTGGGTACTGCGAAAAGGATACAGAGTCATACCAGACATCTGATCTCGGTGGAAATCCATGTGCTGGTGCTCCGGAGCGGGCTATGAATGCCGGCACTGCCGAAGCCAAGTCACCCTCACCTGGCCCGTCCGCTCAGCCGAACGAGTGTTCTAGTCCAAAATTTTCGGGGGCTCGAACGGCGCTAACTTCCGAAAGCCTGGTGCGCTACCCATCGATAGCTGTGGTTGTACCGCCACCGTCGTGGAAGCAAGGAACCATCAGGACCAGCACAAGGGCCGCTGCGGCTGCCTGCAACAAGCGACTTCGCTCGGGCCGAGACTCCAGCAACCAGCAAGATCTGGATGTGCCTTTCCGTGACACAGAACGGCCGAGTCAGAAGAGACAGAAACGAAGGCCTGCAAATAGGCTCCACCATAGCCCCCAAGGCCCTTCAATTCCCGCTTCGTGCCATTGTTCTGGTGATATCCGCGGGCTTCACGGGAGTGCTTTCCTCACGGTTGAGTCTAGTTCTGGCCTGAAACCAGCATATTACTTTACCTTCGTGCCCGACGCTAGCCCGATGCTGTCTCGACCCGATATGGCGGATACTCCAGGGAAACAAAAACTGTACTCATCGGACGAAAATGCGCTGTTGGTGCGGCTGAAGGAAAGGGAGGGATTGAGTTGGTCAGAGATTGCTGAGCAATTCCCTGACCGAAATGTGTCATCGCTCCAAGTTCACTATTCAACCAAACTACGCCGCAAGGCATGTTCTCGGCCCAAAAGACAGTCCTGATATAAAGCGAGGACCTGGCCCATTGCTTCACCAAAACTCGCAGAAGGCAGCCATCACACAGCTGCATCCTTCATCTGACCTGTCCGTCAATATCATGGATATGCATCCGGTCACAAGATCACCCCCAGGATGCACCCCAAGTTCAAGATGACGTCAACGCATGCGAAGTTGAATCCGCTGCCGTACACGGGAAGCCGTCGCTTGCTACCAAGGAATACCTGGAGAATTCGGAACAGCCAGAGGCCTGCTTTCAATGCTTTGCGAATGAGAGGCTACCTGATCAGGTTCGCTGCCGGATGTTTCATGATGCTGGCTGTGTCACGCGTCACTTTGATGCCATTCATCTGAACGAAGAGCCGCTCAAGTGCAACTGGTGCGAAGTGACCTTGTTGCACAAAATGGCATTCCAGCGCCACGCGATTGATGAGCATCGGGTGCGCAGTCGCTGGCGTCGGCCGGATCCGGAGTTTTGAAAACGGGATAATAACGACTTGACACTATGTCCGGCTCGTACTATATTAGATTTTAAACCCTGCAGTTATCCATAGTATTTTCCAGTTCCAGTCTACTGGTCGAGGACTTTTTACAATGTATGCACCCGCCGCCATAGTCTCTATCTGGGTCGTGTGTGGTACAGCCTCCTTTTTTCTTTCCAGAGCATAGGGGCAAGCTAACTGGGGTCTTGTATCTTTGGTAGCACATTATCGATAACCCTGGGGACAAAACGAAGAAAGTGAGTTGCGAAGCCACATTGCGCCACAGCTAGGCCCCCAGCCATCCACCATACGCGACAACGCGATCCAAATTCAAGCGGGCATGCGCGCTTTGAAGGAGTACCAAGTCAACCCACTAGGCGAGCACCGAACTGGCATATAATCCAGTCACTCCTTGAAAGCTTTCACAAAGCTTTCACAAGTACCTTCAAAAAACCCAGGACCAACCTACCACCAGCCAACTGGCTGCGGAACTCCACGCGATGTCACGCGCCTAGGAAACCCTCAGCAAAGATATCACGGAAATCAAGAACATAGCATCTCCAGTCAGTAAAGCCGCTGCCCCTACCTAAGCGCAAATAGTCAAATATCCATACATACTAAAACGATGAGCCACCGGGAGTGCGGGACCCCGTCAAGCCATGTGCCACATAATGATATTGCCAACAAGCCTCTTGGAGAGCAAGAAACCGATCAGGTTGTTTTGGGCCATGGCCTTCGTGGTGCCGAGCTTTAGTCTCATTGGAAGCCAGTCATTCTAGCAAAGTCAAAGACAGTGAACAGTAAGCAGGAGGCCACAATGATCAAGTGGATCGTTCCCAAGCTTGATTCCCTCAGCTTGTGTGCTTGTGGGGTGGTGGGGAAAAGCGCAGATAATATCCGGCAGCAAGTAAATTAGAGCCTTATTTTACGCTATGTAAATTAGCAGGTTAGATTAAGTTAAGGTACCATTGAGCAAGGTATGATTTTGAGATTCTATTGTAGAGGCTTCTTTAGAATATTTATACTAGAGCAAAGACCCTGGCGGTTGATGTCTGGCAAAGAAGAATCAACAATGGACTCTCGACTAATATTTCAACTTATAGCGTCAGCAGCAGCATTAGTCTGTTCAGGAGCCAGCCTTGCATCCTGGATCCTCTCAAGCGACGCTTTGAACCAGCCAGGGCTGGGCAAGAAACGACTCATTCTTAGTCAAGCCGTTGTCAGCGGGGTTATTATCCTCGGATCATTCGTCTCCGTTTCCCTCGCAATACGACAAGTATATTCTCAGAATAGTAAGTGGCCCTAGTCATTAATGTCCATTGATCTTAACCATATTCCAGACTTTCTATGGTTGATCCTCAATATAGAAATAGGCTGTGTGCTGATTTTGCTTGTTTTAAACGAGGTAAGGGCAATACTGTAGAGGGAGGGCAATGCTGACCTGTTGCAGTATCTAAGTGTTTCTACTTTACAGTGCCTGCTAACTCATATGGTTGCCGGTTTCTTGTTTGTCATTGCGACTATCATCCTCGTACTGTCGGTATACATATCGGTATGCTTCAACTAGTATCTAAGTGAGCATGGTTTATTAACATCCTTCCATCAGGAGCATCGCATTACATTGCTTCTGTTGTTTATGGTCATCAACCTCATCTGTGTTGGATTTGTCTACGTCCAGTTTATCAAGTTCTGGGTTATAAGCATGAGGCCAATGCACATACGGAGGAACGTTTTCAGCTTATTCTGGGTGCGTCCATCTTACTCAGCGCCGAAACATCAGCAAGCCTTGTGGGCATCGTCACTGGCGTCGATAGGATTGTTCCTTCTTTTACTATGTTCTATAATCCTTGCATGTGCAAGGCCGTGCTTTTGGACCCAGATTGCCACGGTAGGTACCTTTGAGCATCCTCGCATCGCCTGTCACTCACACTGTTTTATAGCTTCAAATCGCGATGATAAGTCTCCGGAAGGTTGTTGTTTTTGCACATCTTTTTCTAGTCCCTGAGAACAGCACCGACACAATAGAGATTCTTTCGGTGTGAACAGCGATAGTGGGCCAGTAGTATTGTCTTTGAACAATTTTCATATAAAATATCAAGCCTCTTGGCCAGCGATAAGAAAAAGCACCATCAGGTGTTGTCGTAACAACAAGCGTGTCATTCAAAAAGAAAGTCCTCATCCGCCGATCCAGCTAGCCATATTTGTAGCTCATTGAAAGCGTCGAAGTCATTTTTCTCGAGCGAAATCTCAACAGAAGGGTCGTGCCAGTGGTGGGTTCGTTTCGTTTCGGTATTGCGCAAGTGCTCTCCAATATAACGACAGCTATCAAAATCAATGAGAACAAGCGTGCCGTTATCATCAATCATGATATTCGCAGGGTTTATATCGTTATGGACAAGTCCAAGTGAGTGGAGATGTTTAATGGCAGCCAAAATCCCTTCTAGGCCACTTATCATATTCTCCCTTACTAGATCGCGCGCGCTTGAAAGAAAAGCAACCTTGCCCAGACGTCGAGGATTAACTGCTTCGAGAAGCGTGGCCGTGTATCGTTTAAAGCACAACCCAGAGACTCGACCATGAGTCTCATTGTAGCCATAATAGGTCGCAATATTCGGGTGAGGATTCTTGCGAAGGATTTCGCATGTTTCAACTTCGCGAGCGATTCGCTTTTCAAGATTTCCATCAATATACGCGAGGAGACTTGGTCTCTTCACATATATGGCTGACCAAGCGGTATTCACCTCTGGGCCCCTGTCTTCTGTTGGAATTTGCTTGACTTCCTGAAGATCCTCCAGCGTCTTCGGCGAATCTAAACGATTCGTCCATTTTCCAGTATATAATGTGCCATCTTGTAAAGCAAAAACTTGGACATAGGAAAATTTCATTTTGCCATCAACCCTTTTGAAGGCTTCGTTCTTTTGTACGACTTCCATTCTAAGGGAGTATCGATTTTTGAAAGCCGTGCTGACGGAGACGAAGTTGGTTGGCGGCAGGATGTTACGGAACTGGGTATGGTCGCTACACGTGACAACATGCAAGCATGTTGTCGGAGCTCGCGGCGTACGTAATATTCGGTCCACAACCGCAAGAATATGAAGGTCTGATTCCTTGAATACTGCACTAAATACAAGAGAAATAGGGGTAATCTAACTAACTAAAATAGGAAGTAAAAACGATACAAGCAAATGACTGGAAATGACCGAGCGGGCGCTGACTAACGGTAAGTTCGGCGTTGAAGCAATTACTAGCGGTCACCAATGGTCGACACATGTTACTGTCGGACGATGCCATGCCAATCAATCGTAGGGCCACGATCCTCAAATTAAATACAATCGGCTTTCACCTCTACTCGGAGTACTCCGTACCCACATATTTTCGCGGTAGCAGTGTTCGCTGCAGCGCTATGGCGGCTTTATTGGTGGTAGGGGTAGTTACTCAAAAAACCCTATTGACTAATTTTGGATGTAGCTCACTGAGTGAAATGAACGCTTCTCAACCTCCTCCCGCATTTGTTTCCCTTCTTTCTCACGCGCAAATGACCTCCTATTTAGGCTGGTATGCAATCGAGTCTTCGCAATCTGGACTCATGCAATCCCAGGTTTTCTTGGGTGTACCGGGAGACACTGAGGACCAGTGGCAGGAATTGGTGGTTTGGTTTGGCTCTCGAACGCACATCTGTGTATAGAGTCAATTTCAAGCTATATACATTTGCTGATACCGGCAGGCTTACCTTGGGGGCTGCTATAGACAGAACGAGTCTGAAGTTGTTTGTTCGTATCGTCACAATTTTTGCGATCTTCGGCTCAGGTTCTTAAAATTGGTAAGTGGGTGAGACCCCGATAAGGGGCAGTAACCGCGAAATTTATACCCCAATCATGAACAAAGTACCTTTATGAATCTATCTTGAAAGGGCTGTTAGCAAGAATCACTTCGAATCCTATTGTCCAAGAGACACGCAATATCGGTGAAGCGGGGAACTTGTCTTCTGCAGCTGTTCTGGGCTTTTCCGGTTCTTACATGAGCAAATCATCTCTCTGAGCAAAAGTACTAGCCAATTACGGGCAGGGACATAAGCCTGTCTTGCCAATCCCGGGGGTGGGGAGGGCTGAAGCTGGCTGAAGAGCAAGAGGAGACAGACAGAAAAAAGTATCCCACCGCAATCAAGATAGCTTTTGACCGAATAGGAGCCGCTAAAAAAAAAGCAAGGGCTGTGCCTCACTCGCACATGTTCTACCATGATGTCATGAGCGAGCCTCATGATTCTGTCACACATTTGCCCTATCTTCAGCCAACGACAGGCGGCTTTCGAACTTGCAACTACAACGCTATCGGTTTCATATCATCCAGCAAAATTCTAGGTCTTATAGGTGTGTGAGAGCTTGTGAAGCCCTTTATCTGCTTTTGTGTTTCTCAGGCTGAGCTTGTGCCTATTCTCAACTTTCCATAAGAGCTGCTTGAGGTGATTGGGGATAAGTGGCGCACAGTGCTTCCGTCGCGCCTGGCCCACAGTTTCAAGGTTTGCAGATAGCGTCAGCCAAAGAGCAGATCTGATCAACTCGCGCCGTCAAATACTTTTCAGGCATCGCAGTTTGAGGCTGCGCACATCGGAGCAAAGGATTGGGTGAGGCTGCTTGGGGGCATAGTTCTTGGCGACCTCCCCGCCTTCTTCGGGGCCCCAGCGACAGGATCCCTTCCTCTCTTTGATGGTCCATGTCGGGTGCAAGAAATTATCCTGCATTAATCACCTGAAATATTGTTCCTGCATGTTCCTCGCCGTGTCACATGAAAGCCAAGAGGCAAAGTTGCGGGCCGCCAACAGAGCAAGGTTTAGAAACCATCAACTTCAAGACATGATTGGCCGAGGAAAGGACACGTCATGCAAAATAACGCTTTAGTTTGCCGCCCGGCTAACTAATCCGCACTCTGTGACCCAGGTCAAGTAATATAAGGACTAAATTTCCCTCTCCGCTTTGGAATAGTTCTCTTGCATGGCTACATGAGGACCATGACCCTATCACCTCGCAGGCAAAACACAGTCCATCTGATGCTCGTCCAAGGATCTCCTGCCCCTGTTGACGTAACGCAGCCGACAGTAATTCAGCAGGCAAGTGAGATATTCGGGAAGCAACTTCTACAGGAATGGAATCGTCGGAGGACACCCCAGAGGTTGAAAAAAAAGTTTCTGGAAACTCGTGCTTTAGATTCAAGTTCGACTTCAAGAATCTTCCTGGACCGTGGAGGATTCCAAGCTTGGTTTGCTTATTTTCTTGCAACAGAAGGCAAGGCCCATTTTAAAGGCCGCCACGATAAACTCTCTGTGCTCACCACATTTACAAGGCTGACGTCAGAGGAGCAAGAAAATGTCGCCAGGAGGATAGCGGATGTACGACCACACCATACTGTTAGCAGCGCCATTGAGAAGATATCACGGATATTCGCAAAAGAAGGGAGGTTTTTGAATTAAAGATTATTGTTCTTCGCTAACGGAGTGAACAGGAATCCCGCTTACCCCAGTTTCCCAACTCCCCGCAATACCCAGCTCAAGCAGGAGAACTTCGCCAAATGACGGACTGGCCGATTCCCTCCCAATAGCCGACAATGGTTCCTTGCAACACATCTTTCTCGAAAAGGCTTCGGTCGAAGGTCTTGCGGATGTTTTTGACCCCTACCTATGTGGCGCAATAAGAAGGGACATAGTTGGTAACGGAGCATCACTCAAAGCTGCCGTTACCATGGACTTCCCCTTTGACGGATTGGTTGATTGCCTCATGAGCTTGGCTATCCATCAGAATAAAGTCGAATACCTGGCGTTCGCGCTGTTCAACGTACATGTCGAATTAGAGGGCCGGGTTCGGTATGTGATGTTGAATGAAGGGGCCAAGTTGATACCTAACCCCGAAATGACATTGAAAGGAGCGCGAGATGATGCGATTCTTCGTATACTCGGCCTGGAGATTCACGAGGCGATCAAAACCAGTCGTATGCGCAAGAAGGAACTAGAAGAGGGCAATCTTGTGACTGGATGCGTATCCATGATATTGACGGACAGGTCGGATGAAGGAGCTGTGATCAATTTGTCCTTAGGGCTAAAGGGTGGCGCTCAAATACAAAACAAGTTATATACATAGAATGCGAACATGCACAGAGACTACTCTTCCTTAACATTGCCTCCGACGAAATACAACTCAATACCAGGAGGTAGCTTTACTTGACCGGTAAGCTTGCTGTGTACATTCCCCTCCCCTTTGTTTTCGTAGAATGTAAGTGCCTTACATCCTATCCAGTATACCCATTGATTCTTGCCTTCAACCCACTTAATCTTATTCGGAGGAATCGAGGAAACGTCGATAGTAGGGTCGAGGTCTTGGGGTTCAAACGGCTGAGTCGCGTTAGCACGGTCACTCAGTGGTTAGAAAACGACTTACCATCAAGACGTATTCTCGCCTCTGCTGAAAGACTTTGCGAACCTGCCAGGCTCTGAAGGAAACAAAGTGTTTGTGCGAATCGCAGTAAGGCCTGGCTCGTCCTAGAAAATGTAGCCTTTGCCACGGAATAGCGAACCAAGGTTTCTAAGACGATTGGATCCCGAAAGGCATATCGACAAAACAAGTTCTTCTATTCATCGTCGTCGGAAACCGTTCAACATGAAGTTTATGGCACTGGCGGGGTAAGCGGTTGAGGTCGGCGTGTCATGTGACTACCCATCATTGAACGTGGTGGTAATTGGGCACCAACTTCAAAACAGAACGGGATCCAACTAGAATAGACCCAAGGAGTCGATATCTGACTGAAGTAAAAGGAATAATGACTTTTTTTTTTATTACTGTAGAACCGAGACACTCTGCTGATGATATTTTGTTTTTCCCTCCCATTCTACATTTCCGTCTTCCCCTCCCCTGTTCCCTTGTCTCCCATTTGACCCACATTCCACCAGCTTGAGCCCAGACTCAGAAAGACCCTTCCGAACTACCAATGATGTGTCGGTAGGCCTCTCCGCTTGCCCTTAAGACGTAATCTTACATTTAGCTTTCTAGAAAGTGCACTCTTATTCTACTCTAGGTAAGATAGTATCTTATTTTGCATCGCAGGACCTTTGGAAAGATTGGCTTCACTATAGTATGAGACAATTCTTTCCGATCTGCACGCGGCAAGTGCGGTCCTTGAATGTTATAGCACGCAGTCTTCCTAGGCGAAGGAAATGTGGCCGTGATATGCTCAATAGCGGATATTATCTATCCAAG
>JAMAHF010000168.1:0-16482 GCA_023627405.1 Penicillium sp. S1316
ATTATATTTTACTTATTTTATAAATAACAATAAAAATATATTTACCTAGCTTTTATTATTTAATAGTATTTTATATTTCATAGCTACCTGACTAGGTAATATTACTTTTATAAATAAAAATTATTTTTTATTATAAGTTACTTTTATAATTTCAGAAATATTATTATTATAGCTATAGGTACTAATTTCTAGCCCTATTTTTTTACTATTATTTTTTATAAATTATTTAGAATATATATTTAAAATAGCCTATTTCCCTATAGGCATAGTATCTAGGCTTATATTAAAAGCTTTTTAGTTGTTTAACCTAATAGTCCCTTAGTTATAAGGACCCTTTTTAGGACCTTTTTTTAAATTAAGTATCTTATAAAAAGTTACCTTATAATTAAAATATACCCCCTTAGTTTATAAACATTTTTATTTAAATATTATTTATAAAATATTAGTTAGTAAAGTAGGCTTACCTATAATTTTATAATTAATAGAACTAGGTTTAGTAATAATTTTAAAAAGTAGTTTTATTTATAATTTTTTATTATATTATAAAAAAAGGATTTATAAAATAGCTATAGGGTAATAGTTTTTATAAATACACTTTTACTTTCTTGTTTTACCTATTAATTTTGTTATTAGATTATATAGGTATAGTTATTCTTACCCTTATAAGGTTATATATAAAAGGCCTTTAATTATATAATATAATAATTATTTTTTAGGTCCCCTAGTTATTTAAAAAGGAATTTATAAAAATAATCATATATATATATTTATATATTTATAATAAAATATTCTAACCCTTTAATTATTATAATTTTTATAGAATTAGGTTTAGGTAAGATATTATAAGGTTAAAATAGTTCTTTTTTATATAATAGTTTATTTCTTTTAATACCTAGACTTTATAATAGTAATTTATTTATATAAAGGTATAATATTATTTCTTTTTCATAGATAGTTATAAAAGAAAAAAGTATTTTAGTAAAGGGACTATTTATACTTAAAACTCCATATAAATATATTTATAGTAAGGAAGTTAAGTTCCTTAATAATTAAAATATATTTTATATACTTGTATAATAAACTATTATTAAGGGAAAATTAAAACCAAGAAAACTTACCTTGGGGCGTGGGGACCTATATTATTTATACTTTTAGGATAAAAGCAAGAAAAAAAGGGGATAGTATTATAAATACTACCAGCACTAAGCTAAGGGTAGCTATACCAGGCAGAATCCTAGGGTAATAATAGATAACCTAATACCCTGTAAAAAACTAAATACCTATAGACTTAGTAAGCAAGGACTAAGCCCTAAACCTAATCTATTATAATAATATGAAACTATAAATATATGTGTTATAGAAGGGCCTTGACCCCTTAAGTACTCTTCCTAACATTAGGTCGTGTTGGACCTAAACCCTAATAATCTAGATTAACTTACCCACGGCCTTCGCAGGGCTTGGTTACTTAATATCTAACTTACAGGCAAGGTAAGTTATAATTATGTTAGGTAAAGGTAGAATAAAGCAAGGCTAGTCTTTACTATATATAAAAAAGCCTATAGAGTTAAGTATAAATAAAGTATATTATAAGGTAGTAGAAAAGGTAACTTTTTTAATAATAACTTTATTAATTATAAAAAATAAAGTAAAACTAGATATAGTAGGTAAATAAATATTTTTATATATTCTTTATCTCGCATACTATCCTATATACCCTTATTAAGGTCCTTCCTTAGGTACCTTTCCTTATAGACTATTAGGTATACTATTCTATTAATACTTTTTTATAAAATATTATATATAACCTTAGCTAGTTAGAGTATTACTATTTCTTATATTCTTAGCCAAATTTAAAATCTTCCCTTCTAATAGTTTTATTTTTTTAGGTTATTATATACCTTTTATTCCTTTATAATTATAGGTAACTAATACTTAGACTATAGTACTTATAGTTTTATTAGTATAGGATTAGTATCTAACAATTATAATCTAAAGTGGATTATTATCCTTCCAGGTTCTTAGATTATGGCCCTCTGTCTATGCAGGCTCCCAGCCCTTGGTCGCGGAGCTGTGTTGGATTATGGCCCCGTGGTGGGTTCTGTCTTTTGGTGTCGCCTTGTGTGGTTCATAATAATATGCGCCTTAATAAACTTAATTTTCTATTATAGCCCTGCAAGCCTAAGTAATACTTCTATAAACTACTATAATAACCCTAAAAGGGTAGTAACTTCTATAAATTACCTACTTATACCTAAGGAAACAAGGATATATATATATATATATATTACTAAGGTAACTACTAGATTAGTAAAAAAATAGTAATAAAAGATTAAAAAAACTATTAGATATACTAAGCTATACACTAATAAAAAAGTAGGAAAATTAATAAAATACTTAGGATATATAAGAATATTTATTATAATTATACCTAGTTTATATTATTCTTTATAATTAATAAAGTTATTATCTAGAGAGTTACCTTTACTACTTTTATTATAATATACTTTATTTATATTTAACTTTACAGGCTTCTTTATATATAGTAAAGACTAGCCTTTATATTATTCTACCTAACCATATCTAACCATGTCTAGTCTTTATACTAGTTAGATATTAAGTAATAGTCTTGCAAGACCCAGGTGTTATAGAAGGGCCTTAACCTCTTAAGTACTTTTCTTAACCTTATGTTATGTTAATCTAAACCCTAATAATTTGGATTAACTTACCTAGGGCCCTGTCAGATAAGTCCTGCCAATCTGTCTTAGGACTGGAAGTCTTAAGGTATTCTGTGATCAAAAGAGACAAGTAGAGCTATCTTAATTGTACAAAGATAGTACAAGTGTTTCCAAAAGGTAGGGTAGCTTAGATTCTGAAGATAACAGACAGTAGCTAAAACTAATTACATACAATGAGTGTCCTTAAATACCAAATATCCATTATATCTATTATAGCCTCTGGCTATGCTAGCTATATCTTTATTAGAGTTATTATAGCCTTTAGCTCTGTTGGCTATAACTATTTCCCTTGGTATTATAGTTAGGGCTATGGCCAGTATGGCGCATAGTTCTTCCATAGCTGTTATAATGCTAGGCTGCGGCGCATTGGATCCATTGGCTGACAATGTCCGTGTTCTCTGGCAGGCCCGCGCGAGGCTTATTACTTAATCTCTAACTTATAGGTAAGATAAGTTATAGTTAGGTTAGGTAAAGGTAGAATAAAGCAAGGCTAGTCTTTACTATATATAGGGAAGCCTGTAAAGTTAAATATAAATAAAGTATATTATAATAAAAGTAGTAAAGGTAACTCTCTAGATAATAACTTTATTAATTATAAAAAATAAAGTAGGACTAGATATAGTAGGTAGTAAATATTCTTATTTATTTTCTATATTAGAACTATTATATTATTTATTTTTTACTATAATAGTCCCCTGGGTAGTTAGTAGCTTAACTATCTTCTAGTAATACTAAGACTAGGTAGTTAGTAGTTTTTTTATAATAATAAAAAGACTATTATTTCTTATATTCTTGGCTTAAACTAAAATTCTTCTTCCTAATAGTTTTATTTTTAAGGCTATTTTATATTTTTATTCCTTTTATAGTTTTTAGTAGCTAATATTTAGATTATAGTACTTATAGGTTTATTAATATAGGATTAGTATCTAAGGATTATAATCTATAGTAGATTATTATTTTCCAGGTTTCTAAACTATAGCCTTTTGTTTATATAGGTTTTTAGTTTATAGCTATAAAGCTACATGGGATTATAGCCCTATAGTAGGTTTTACCTTTTTATATTACCTTATATATCTTATAATACTATTTTCCTTTTTTTAGCTTTTATCCCTAAAAGTATAAATACTTATAGGTTCCCCATGCTATTAAGGCAAGTTTTTCCTTTTTTTTTAATTTTTTATAATACTTTATTCTACCTTTAATAGTAAAGCCCTATTATAATTATTATTATAAGTTTAATAGATAAGCTAATAAGATTTTAGCTAATAGTTTTAAAGTTAATAGTTCCTATAAATTCTACTTTTCCTATAGTTTCTCTTGTGTTATAGATTTAAAAAGTTAAAATTATATATTATACACTTATTATAATTAAAAAATAATTTTATAGTAATTATAAGTAGAGTTCCCTAAAATAGGATTATAATTTATTAGATTAATAAAGTAATAAAATAAAAATAAAAATAAAAAAGTTATTTATAAGGCTAAAAATTTTAAAAATTTATTACAAGTTTCTAGAGTATAGTATTAAAATATTAGATTATAATACTTTTATAATAGATTACTTGGATTAGGAGAATCCTTTAAATATTAAGGATTATTTTAAAAGTTAAATACCTAGCTAATAAGTATAAGGCTATAGTTATTTAGCTAGCTATAATATTAGATTATCCTAGTCTAACTTAGATAACTACCTCTTTATTATTACTATTTTAATAAAATATTATTTTTTTAGCTTTTAAAGTTCCTAGTAGTACTTCTAGACCTTTTAAAGGTAACCTATTAGGTTTTTAATGGGTTTTTATATATTTTTAAGGTATTATATTTTTTTTTATTTAACTAGGCACTACGCCTGGCTACTAACTTTTTTTAAGTTTAGGATTTTTTTAACTTTGTATTCCTGTTCCCCTTTATTTTTAATTTTTATAAAACAGGAATACCCCTTTTTTTTAAAGTTTAGTAGATTGGTTTAGTGCTTGTTATAGTATATTTTTTTTATAAAGCTATTAGCTTTTTTATAATTAATTTATACTAGATTAGTTTACTATAGATACTTAGGTAATATTTATAGTTAGCTTTAAAAGGTATTATCCCTATTATATTATAAATTAAGTTATTATATATAAATTATGCTATTAGCAGCTAGTCTACCTAGTTATTTTAGATATAGTTTATATAGTACTATAAGTATTATTTAATTATTTAGTTAACCCTTTCAGTTTATTTATTTAATTATAGTTTATATATAGTAATTATCCTTAGTTTAATTCCTAGTTTACTAGTAACTAATTTCTATAATTTTAATATAAAAAGCTTGTTTTTATTAAATATAATATATTTTAGAACTCTATAGTTTATTATTACTATATTTATAAAAGTTATTATTATATTTTTAGCTATAATTATTATTCTACTATATACTAAGTAAATATATTTTATTAATTTATTTATAATAACTACTAGATGGTTATTTTATTTCCTTATTATAAGTAGTAGTTTAATAAAGTTAACTATATTTTATTTTTATAGTTTTTATAGTACTTTAGGCTTTTAAAGTTTTTATAAGGTATATATTAAGCTAGCTTATTTCTTAAGTAGGCTTTATAATTATTAAAATATTTTTTAACCTTTTTTTAATACTAGGAAAGAAATAGTTTTAATTAAATTTTTTATATATTTTATTAATACTATAGTATCTATATATTAGCATGTTATAATATTCCTTAATAACTCTTAGGATAAATATTAGTAGGATATAAACAAGCCCTTTTATTACTTTTATTTTATTTTATTTTTAGTATATTAAGGAATTTAATTTATAATACTTTTTATAAATTATATTTATACTAAAAAAAATAAAAAAAAGTATATAGTTATTAACTTTTAATAGCTAAATAACCTAACTATTAATAATATAAATTATTATATATAAAATAAAAACAATATCTATTACAGGGAGTAAAAAACATTATCATTTTTAATATTAAATAAGGCTATTATAATCTCCTGTAATAGAAAAAAAATAGCTATTTTATAATATTTTTTATAAATATAGAATTATGCTAATAGGTAGTTATATCTATATAGCTAAAGTAGCTACTAGCCAAATTTACTAGGTTTATAATATAATTATTATTATTTATTTTAATAATATAACTATATTCTCTAAGGAACCTAAGAAGTATAATAGGTATATTTAAAAAGTAAATTAGGCTATTAAATAAATAAATGTAAAAAATATAAAAGGAATAATATAAGACCTAGATAAGAATCTAGCTAAAAGTAATAATTTAAGGCTATTAAAAAGCTAATAATAATTAATAAAATTATAAGGAAAATATCTAGTTACTAGGATACTATTCTTAGGATAGGCCAAATCTAGAGTAATAAATATAAATAAAAAATATAATTTAATATATAGCTATAATACTTAGTACTCTAGATACCATCTAAAAAGGGTAAAGGGTAAATAAAAAATTTTAAGTAATTTTAAAAAAGGTAAATAAAATGAACTAGACCTGTATAAACTAAGTAATATAACTCCTAGCCAGGGTTATATAAAATAATTTATAAGGTAGGAACTAACTAAAACTAACTTATAAGGTATAAATAAAGGCATTTGATATATTAGTATAATAAGGCAAATTACTAGTAACTAATAAAAAAAATATTATTACTACTATATAAATTAGCTATAAATATAACTTAAGCTAATTAATTTTAGTCTAATAATATTTTACTATATAAAATTTTATTCTAAGGCTAAGGGACTAAAAAAATAAGTAGGTTTTATAAATATAAAGCTACTTAAAATAAGCTAGTTTAAAAAGGGATATATATTAAATTCCTAAATATTAAATAGGCTTTTAATAAATAATATAATACTTAGGTAAAAGACCCTGGACCTAGCAGGGAAATACCTACCTAGGAAATTATATTATTGAAAAAAAATCTAAAAATAATAAAAAATAATAGAAATATATATAAGTATATAGTACTCTATCTAGATAAGATAGTTTTATAAACTTATTAATAACCTATACTAAAACCTAAGCTTAGTAATAGTATAGGCGCAAGAGTTACTAGTATATTATATATATATTAACCTTTTATACTAGACTAAATAACTAGTAACTAGAGGATATATAAGTAATAGTATAGCTAGTACCTAGTTTACTATACTACCTACTTAATTATTATAATACTTTTAAAAATATATTTAAAAGAAAAATAATAGGGATACTATACTACTAATAATATAACTAAAAATAGTATAAGTATATATATACTACCTGGGCGCACTTTAAATACCTGCTAATTATTACGGAAGGGTCTTGACCTTTCAAGTCCTCTTCCTAACCTTGGGTCACGTTTGACCTGAACCCTGATAATTTGGATTGACTTACCTGGGGCCTGCGCAAGGCTTGGTTGCTTAACATCCAACTCGCGGGTAAGGCGAGTCACAGTTAGGTTAGGTAAAGGTGGAACAAAGCAAGGCTAGTCTTTACCACATGTGGGGAAGCCTGTAGAGTTAAGTATAAATAAAGTATATTACAATAAAAGTAGCAAAGGTAACTCTCTAAATAATAACTTTATTAATTATAAAGAATAAAGTAGAGCTAGATATAGTAGGAAATAAATATCCTTATATATCCTTTGTCTGGCATACCATCCTGTATACTATTATTAGGGTCTTTCTTCCAGGTCCTTCTCTTTATAAACTATCTAGCATACCTTCCTAACAGTACCTTCTAATAGTATATTACACGTGACCTGGTTATGCCAGGATATTGCCATTTCCTGCGTCCTTGGCCCTATCTGAAATCCTCCTCGCTAGGAACTTTGTTTCTATTTAGGTTATCACGTACTCCTTATTTCCTCGGGGTCCTTGGTATCCGGCCTCTGGACCGTGGTGTTTGTGGGTTTGTTGGCGTAAGATCGTTGTCTGAGGATCGCGATCCAAAGTGGATCGTTGTCCCCCTAGGTTCTCAAACCGTGGTCTTCCGTCCGTGCGGGCTTCTGGTCTGTGGTTGTGGGGCCGTAGGGGATCGTGGCCCTGCGGTGGGTTCTGCCCTCTGGTGCCGCCTTGTGTGGTTTATAACATTATCTCCCCCTCTTTCAGCTTTCGTCCCTGAAAGCATAAATACTCATAGGTCCCCAATACTATTATAGTAAGTCCTTCTTTTCTTTCTAATTTTCCATGGATATAGCTTATCATGCCTCCTAAGTAAAACTATTATCTAGAGTATTATTGTCAAGCTAACCTTATTATTTTATTAGGTCTTCCTATTAAGCAACCTTGCTAGTCTTGTTTCTCCTGTAATATTCCCTGTATTATAGATTTAAAAAGTTAAAATTATGCGTCGTGCACTCGTCATGGTCAGAAATATAAAAAGTAATTTTATAGTAATAAGAAGTAAAATAATCTAAGGTATAACAAGGCCTATCTTGCCACTAACCTTAAAGAGACTTAGAAGGCTTGGTTAGAGTATAATTAAAAAATACAGGAGGCAATATTAAAAATCCTTTGCCTTTAAAAATAATAGAAATTTCTTAAAGATTATAGTATCAAGATATTAGATTATAATATAGTAGTAATAGATTAGTTAGATAAAAAGGATCCTTTAACTACTAAGGATTATCTTAAGCTTAAGCGCCTAGCTAATAAGCATAAGGCTATAGTTGCTTAGCTAGCTATAATATTAGAACCTCTTAGTCTAACTTAAATAATTGGCTCTCTATTATTATTCTAGCAGAATATTAATTTTTTAGCTTTTAAAGTCCCTGGTAGTACTCCTGGACCTTCTAAGGGCAACCTGTTAAGTTCTTAATAGGCTCCCACGTGTTTTCTAAGGTATTATACCCTTTCTATTTGATTAGGTACTGCGCCCGGCCACTAACTCTTCTTAAGTTTAGGATTTCCTTGACTTTATACTCCTGTTCTCCTTTATCTTTAATTTTAATATTTTTAGCAGTTTTAGCGTTTGCCAGTGCAGGTTCTAGTAGTAAGATATAAAATATTAGATATATTTTTTTTATTAATTTAGGTAGCTTTAGTTAATAATTAACTAGTCCTAGTTTTTCTTTAATTTAGAATAGTTCTAGATAGATGTAGTCTAATTTCTAACTTAGTTATTTTGTTTTAATATTTTTATAGAGTAGGAACACCTTCCCCCCCTCCTTAAAGTCTAGTGGCTTGGTTTAATGTTTGTTATAGTATATTTTTATTTTAAGGTTAACAAATTTAAGCTCTCGGGTGAGTTGTTTTTGGGTGTTCTTGAGTTTTTCCACGAAGCTGTTGGCTTCTTCCGCGATGGGTTCGTGTTGGATTGGTTTACTGTGTATGTTGGGGTGATATCCGTAGTTGGCTTTAAAAGGCGTCATTCCTGTTGTGCTGTGGGTCAAGTTGTTGTATGCAAACTGTGCCATTGGTAGCTGATCCTCCTAATTGTCCTGCACGTAGTTCATGTAGTGCCTTAGGTATTGTTTAATTATTTGGTTAACCCTTTTGGTTTATCCATTTAACTATGGTCTATATATGGTAGTTATCCTTAGTTTAATCCCTAGCCTGTTAGTAACTAATTTCTAGAATTTTAATATAAAGAGCTTGTCTTAGTTAGATGTGATATACTTTAGGACTCCGTGGTTTATTATAACCATGTTTATAAAGGTTATTGCTATATCTCTGGCTATAATTATTGTCTTGGTTAGTACCAAGTGGATATATTTTATTAGTTTGTCCATGATAACTGCTAAATAGTTGTTTTATTTTCTTGTTATGGGTAGGGGTCCAACAAAGTTAACCATGATCTATTCCCATGGTTTTTATGGTACTTCAGGATTCTAGAGTTTCCTATAAGGTGCGTGTTAAGCTAGTTTATCCCTTAAGCAAGTCTTACAGCTATTAAGATATTTCTTAACTTTTTTTTTTATACTAGGGAAGAAGTAATTCCGCCCTATCCTTTTATATATTTTATTAATGCTATAGTGTCCGTGTATTAGCGTGTTGTAATATTCTCTAATAACCCTTGGGATAAGTGTTAGTGGGATATAGACAAGTCCTTTTATTACAAGGATCCTATCCTTCTCTAGCGCGTTTGGTGTTGTTACAAGGATTTTTTATATTAGTTTATCCTCTTTTATTACTTTTTTAATATGGTTAAGCATGGTTCCTGAGAGTTTAATTATTGCCGCGAGGATCATGGGGTTGTTCCCTAGTATCCTATCCTTGTTTATTTTTAGTATTACAGGTTTTATTTCTCTTGATTTTTTATATAGTCTGGCCTTTGGCTAAGCGTGTTAGCTTGGCTATTCTTGCTTTCTTTATAGTGCTTGATCCTATAATTATACTATAATAGTAGTTCTGCCTATCTGGCTTGCCTTCTTATTAACTCTTTAGTTGTTGTAAAGTAAGTTAGGTTCTTGTAATCTGATTTTACAAGTATAGGGAACTGTGTTCCTTGTAGGTAGACTTTTTATTATTTAAATGCTGCCACTATAGCTAGCAGTTCTTTATTATAGATATTATAGTTAATCTTAGCCCTGGTAAGTTTTCGTGACTAAAACCTAACTAGTTATGGTTTTCTGTCTAGTCTAGGCTGTGTTATTTATACTCTAATAGCTAAATTAGATATATCTGGTTCAAGGGTAGTTAGTTTTCCTGGGTCATGCTGTGGCATAATAGGAGTGGTAGTAATAGCTTCTTTTATTTTGTTAAAGGTTTCTTGCTATTCCTTAGCCCACTTAAAAGGCACATCCTTCCATAGAAGTTTAAATAGTGGAGCTATCTTGAATGTGTACTTATTAATATACCGCTTGTAGTAGTTGATCATGCTGTTGAATTGTTACACTTCTTTGAGGTTTCTTGGTTGAGGCCATTCCTTGATAGCTTTTACTTTAGAATCTTCGGGTCGTAGGCTGTCCTTCGTGACCCAGTGTCCTAAGAACTCGGTTTCTTGGACGTGGAATTCGCATTTCTTGAGCTTGCACTTTAGCTTTAGCTCCATTAGTTGCTGTAAGATCTTCTTTATCCAGTGCACTAGCTCGTCTAGTGTAGGTGCGAAGATCAGGATATTGTTGATGTATGCGACCGCGTACTCGTGCAGGTATTTATTAAGTCCCTGGTTAATAAATTGCTGGAAGCTTGCCAGCGCATTAGTAAGTCTGAATAGTATTACTAGGTATTTATAGAGTCTAAATTTGGACCTAAATACTATTTTTTATTCTTCTCCTTTAGCTATTCTTAGCTAGTAGTATATATTAGTAATATTAAGTTTTATAAACTATTATACTTCTCTAATCTTATCCTGGATCTCTTGGATTAAAGGTAGCGGGTATTAATCCTTAATAGTTATATTATTAAGTGGTCGATAGTTAATACATGTTTGTTCCTCTCCTCCTTTCTTTGGTATAAAGAGAATACCATATTTTATAGGAGATGTGGATAGCTAGATGTTCCCTTTCTTTAGTTGCTTTTTAATATACTCCTTAAGTATTTTTAATTCCTGGTTATTTATAGGGATAATCTGCTTGTAGTTTAGTTCCCTTCCTGCCTTAATAGGGATAGTGTGGTTATAAGGCCTATAAGGTGGTAGCTCTAGTTTTTTAGGTTTCTGGAATATTACCTAGTAGAGACTGTACTTTTCTAGTATAGTAGGTTCTGGCTTGGCAGTTTTACTATTTACTATAAGCGCCTGTTTTTTCTTAGTATTGTTATTAGAATCCTTGGATCCTTTAATAATTTTACTATATTTCCTTGTTTCCTTAGTTGCCTAACTGGGTATGTTTATCAGCTATACTTGTTTTAATAGTCTAGATATTGCTGCGATGATTTTCGCGATTAGACTTTCCTCCAAGGCAGTCTATTGGTCTGCTATTATTAACCTCCCCACAGGTTGCTTGGTCCTCTACCATAGTTTAGCGGGCTGTAAGGCTCCAGCCCCTACTAGTGCCTGCTCTTCTAGGCTATTTCTTTATTTAATAGTTTTTAATCTCTAATTAATGTCTGGGTTGTGATCCTCAAGCTATAGGATCCCTAATACCATGTTATATTTCCCTAGGGGGTATATATTAAGACTTAGCCTAGTATACTTTTCCCTTACCACAAGGGTTATAACTCCTGTCTTAACTATAAGTATTTAAGGGCCTAACTTCTTTTTATTTAGTCTATTAATAGGTTCTAGGTTTTCTTTTATAACTCCCTTAAATTTTAACTGTTCCGCGCATTCTAGGCTTATAAAGTTCCCTGTTACGCTAGAGTTAATTATAATAAAGATTGGTTGTTGGTTAATCTAGATATAAAGTTTTAAGTGTCTCCCCTGCCTTGTTATAGCAAGGTATTTTGGTTCCTAATTTAGTTTAAGCGCATTTCACCGCGGTACCGGGAAATGGTACCCCGCCTTGGCTTTGTAGTGCGTGGTGCAAGCATTGTTAAAGCAGGTTGTCTAGTGTATATTGCTATGCTCTGGGTGTTTTGGGTAACCAATGCAAGAGCATCGTGGTCGTTGGCATGGGCATTATCGGTTGGTGTCGACAATTTTTGGTTTCTTTGGTTCGTACCGTGCTATCATTTTGAAGGGCGTGTGGTTATTGCAGCTCTTGTCATAGCATGCTATCCATGGGACTAAGGCGTGCCAAGGGTGTGCCCAAGTGGTATACACATACTCGCACCAGTCCTGGTCGCATTGCTGGTAGAAAATGCTTCCTATTTTCCTTTATTTACACACGTCCTTGAGGGTTTCATGGTAGTCGCTATTGTCCCGTAGGTAAATATTACAAGTGGCCTGGTATCCGTTGCAGCGTTGCTTATGTGTCTCCTAATCCTCCATGGTGCCGTCCTAACATAACAGATTAATGTGTGGGCAGTGGGTAAGCAGGTTTCTGACCTTGCATGTGACTAGGCTTGGATAGTTATATAGCTCCTTGGTAAGCTTCTAAAACTATTTTACTTGGATACTATATCGCGTGCTGGTATATATTCCTATTATTTGTTTTTGTTCTTGGGGGCTTTCTCCTGGGGATACAGTCTCCTGGGTAGGTACCTCCCTGCTGGGTCCAGGGCCCTTTACCTAAGTGCCGTAGTGTTTATCAAGAGGGTTAAAGTCCTAATTAATGCTTGGGAATTCGTCGTGCACTTCCTCCTGAACTGGCTTGTTTTAAGTGGCTTCGTACCTATAGGACCCACTCCTCCTCTCAGTCCTCGAGTCTTGGAACGAGGTTTCGTGTAGCGAAATGTCATTGGACTGAAGTTGATTGGCCTGAGATGCTCTTGTGGCCAACTCGTACGATGGCGGTGGTGTTCTTTCTCGTGGTCTGCTAGCATTTCGCCTCGTCGTACTGATGTGTTGGTCTCTTTCGTTCACGTTTTGTAAGACTGCGTTGGGTGATTCCTGCCCTAGTGAGTCGCTCCACACAACCCTGGCCAGGAGTCGTGCCACTCTATTGGCTATGGCTTGGGTCTCCTCCTCCACTGGTCTTATAATTATTTGGAAAGTTTCCTCTACCCATCACGCCTCCTGCGCGGTATCTAAAGTAGTATATATTATAGCTGCATGTTAGACCGCGTTCTCTATTTATATTCTTTACTCTAGGTTTAACCTTTCTTAAGGATAATATCTTGGTAAATAGACATTTTCCTTAGTAGCGCTAATTATTATAGGCTCCTTAGTAGCCCTTAGCTATTGTCCTTGACTAGACCCCTGCCTAGGTCTTGTGTTGTTTCTTCTGCGCTCTTTGTATTTATTTATTTGGTGGCCTAGTTTACTGTAGTAGAAGTATAGATTCTCCTGCTAGCGCCATTCCCTCTCTGTCTTAAAGAGTGTCGCATCAAGCTCTATCGGTTGAGGTCCGTAGGGGTCATGATTCCCCTGGTTCCTTGGCTGGAACTGTCGTCTAGTATTCGCGCGATGGCCCCCTCGCTGACTGCTCTGGTAGTGTCGTGGCGGCCTATAGTCGTGTCTCTGTTGGTTAGGGTGGCCTCTTCGTCTTGCTCGCAACTCTCGGAGCTGGTTGTTGATCTATACCACCCGTTTGATAAACTCGTCGACAGAATCAGGTCGTTCCATGGTTGCCATTTTTTTGACAATTTCCCATTTAAGGCCTTCCTTAAACTGGCTTATAAACGCGTTATTATCCTATTAAATACAGGATTATAGCTGGTTAAATCGCGCTGCATATCACGCGACGTCTTTGGTTTGCTTTAACCTGTGTATTTCTTGTTCAGCGTTCCTGACTTGGTCAATATCTCCAAAAGTATTGTTAAGGTATTGTTTGAAAACGCTGTAGTCCTTAAAGATCTCTCTGGTATCGTCTGGCCTTTCGTTGATCGTGGTGGTCTGGTAGTCTCTGACGAAGGGTTCGAACCACTCGTACGCTGCCCCTTTGAGATAGGTGGACGCGAAGAGAACTTTATCTTCTTCGTTCCCAAACTTATCTCTGTTAACTCCAAGGTAGGTGTCTATCTAAGTGAGCCAATACCTGAGCTTGGACCTGGTCCTATTAAACAGGTCAGGCAGCTTAAGCTTTATAGTCTTTGCACTAAGGCTAATCCTTAGCCTAGCAACTTCTTTAATAAGCTAGTTAACTATTCCTTGGGTATCAGTTATTAGGGTGGTAGCCATCTAATTCTGCTCTTTAACAGTGTGGTTAAGCCTCTCTGTTAACTCCGCCACATATTACTACAGCACCTGGAAGGCGTCCTGCTGAGCCTGATGGTCTTAAGATATTATGTAATTATTTTAAGTCAATCTAAGACACTTTGTACTGACTGGTAATTAATATATTATAGAAGGGTCTTGACCTTTCAAGTCCTCTTCCTAACCTTGGGTCGTGTTTAACCTAAACCCTAATAATTTAGATTAACTTACCTGGGGCCTGCGCAAGGCTTGGTTGCTTAACATCTAACTCGCGGGTAAGGCGAGTCACAGTTAGGTTAGGTAAAGGTGGAATAAAGCAAGGCCAGTCTTTACCACATGTAGGGAAGCCTGTAGAGTTAAGTATAAACAAAGTATATTATAATAGAAGTAGCAAAGGTAACTCTCTAAATAATAACTTTATTAATTATAAAGAACAAAGTAGAGCTAGATACAGTGGGAAATAAATATTCTTATATATCCTTTGTCTGGCATACTATCCTGTATACCATTATTAGGGTCTTTCTTCCAGGTCCTTCTCTTTGTAGACTGTCTAGTATACCTTCCTAATAGTACCTTCTAATGGTATATTACACGTGACCTGGTCGTGCCAGGATATCGCCATTTCCTGCGTCCTTGGCCCTATCCAAAATCCTCCTCGCTAGGAACTTTGTTTCTTGTCAACCTTTTTAGCGTACGTAATATTTGGTCCACCACCCGAAGAATAAGAAGGTCTGATTCATTGAATCTAGCAGCGATACTGCAATAAATACAGGAGAAATAGGGGCGATCGAACTAACTGCAATAGGAAATAGAAACGATACAGTGAAATGATTAGGAATGACCGAGCGGGCGCTGACTAACAGTAAGTTCGGCGTTGAAGCAATTACTAGCGGTCATTAAAGGTCGACATTTCTATTCGGGTTATCACGTGCTCCTTGTTTCCTCGGGGTCCTTGGTATCCAGCCTCTGGACTGTGGTGTTTGTGGGTTTGTTGGCATAAGATCGTTGTCTGAGGATCGCGATCCAAAGTGGATCGTTGTCCCCCTAGGTTCTCAAACCGTGGTCTTCCGTCCGTGCGGGCTTCTGGTCTGTGGTTGTGGGGCCGTAGGGGATCGTGGCCCTGCGGTGGGTTCTGCCCTCTGGTGCCGCCTTGTGTGGTTCGTAACACTAATCCTGTGGATTATATACTATAGTAAAAAATATACCCTTAATTAATATTATAAGAAAATTATATAGTATAAACTAAAGAAACTAACGGTTATTAGTACTAACTAATAGTGCCCTTGTAGGTGGCTATAATACTTATATATTAGCTACGTAAAGCACCTAGAATATAATAATATATAATAGATAGTGTGTTTTAATAGTAACTATGCTATATATTACAGGGATAAATTAGAATAATAATTTTCTATACTAAATAAAATACCAAAAACTTTATATCTAGATTAATAGGTAATTAATTTTTATAATAATTAACTCTAGGATAATAAAAATTTTTATAAACCTAAGCTATATAAAATAATTAAAGCTTAAAAAAATTATAAAAAAAAACTAGAATATATTAATAACTAAGTAAAAAAAAATTTGGTCCTTAAATACTTATAGTTAAAATAAAAATTATAATCCTTATATTAAGGGGCAGGTATACTAGGCTAAGACTTAATATATACCCCCTAGGAAAATATAATATAGTATTAGGGATTTTTTAGCTTAAGGATTATAACCTAAATATTAATTAAAAATTAAAAAATATTAAATAAAAAATGCCTAAAAAGCAGGTACTAGAAGGGGCTAGCGTCTTATCATATATTAGATTATAATAAAATACTAAGTAACTAGCGGGGAGGTTAATATTAGTAAACTAATAAATAACCTTAAAAAAAGTTTAATTATAAAAATTATTATAGGAAAAAAAATAAATTATAAATAAATTATCCCTATAAATAATTATAAATAAAAATACTTAAGTATATCTAAAAATAACTTATAAAAGGAATATTTAAGTATTTATATTTTTTCTAGAATATAATATCCTATTTATATCTAAAAAAGAAAATATATATATATATATATTAATTACTAACTACTTAATAAAATAACTATTAAAGATTAAT
>JAMAHF010000169.1:0-16077 GCA_023627405.1 Penicillium sp. S1316
TAAGTACTTAAGTTTAAAATAATTTTTAATAATTAAAGAATCCTTTTTATTTAATTAATTTATTACTACTATATTATAATCTAATATTTTAATATTATAATTTTTAAAAATAAAAGATTTTTAATATTACCTTTTATATTTTTTAATTATACTTTAACTAAGCCTTTTAAGTTTTTTTTAAAATTAGTAGTAAAACAGGCCTTATTATACCTTAAATTATTTTACTTTTATATTTTTAACTCTAATAATATATAATTTTAGACTAACTTTTTAATTTATAATACAAAAAATATTATAGGAGAAACAAGACTAGCAGGACTATTTAATAAAAAAACCTAATAAAATAATAATATTAGCCTAATAATAATATTTTTAATAATAGTTTTATTTAGGAGGCATAACAAGCTATACTTAAAAGAAAGGAACTTACTATAATAATAAAAACCTATAGGTATTTATACTTTTAGGAATAAAAGCTAAAAAAGGGGGAGATAGTATTATAAACTATATAAGGTAGTACTAAAGGGTAGAATCTATTATAAGGCTATAATCCTATATAGCCCTATAACTATAAACTAAAAACCTATATAAATAAGGGACTATAGTTTAAAAACCTAGAAGAGTAATAATTTACTTTAAATTATAATTTTTAAATATTAATCTTATACTAATAAATTTATAGGTATTATAGTCTAGGTACTAAATACTAGAGACTAAAAAAAAAGTATATATAATAATTTTAAAAAAAAAATAAAACTTCTAGTAAAAAGATTTTTAAATTAAGTGAAGAATATAGGAAATAGTAGCACCCTAATATATTAGGGTTATATATAATATACTATTAGAAGGTACTAATAAAAAAATATACTAAATAGTTTATAAAAAGGGATCTAGGGAAGGACCCTGCTAAAGGTATATAAGAATAGTATACTAAATAAAGGATATATAAGGATATTTATTACCTATTATATCTAGCTTTATTTTATTTTTTATAATTAATAAAATTATTATATAAAAAGTTACCTTTATTATTTTTATTATAATATATTTTATTTATACTAATTTTATAGGCTTTTTTATATATAATAAAGGCTAGCCTTATATTATCCCACCTTTACCTAACCTAACTATAACTTACCTTACCTATAAGTTAAATATTAAGTAACAAGCCTTGCACAGGCCCTAGGTAAGTTAATTTATATTATTAAGGTTTAAATTAAATATAACCTAAGGTAAGGAAAAGTACTTAAAAGGTTAAGGCTTTTTTATAACACCCTGCTTGCCTTTCTAGATATTATTTATATTTATAATTTAGGTATTTATAATAAGGCTATAGCTAAGACTATAAACCTTATATATTATTTAAAGGTAGTAAATAAAAAGTATAAGGAACTATTAAAGGAGGCCTAGGCCACGCATAATTTATATACTATAATCTTTTTATTAACTAATAAGTTGTAGTAGTAGGCTTATAAGCCTAAATATAATATAGCTAATATAAAGGATTAGTTATTTTTTAAATAAAAGTTTTATATAGTATAAAAACTAGGGGGGGTATTTACTAGTAGGCTAGCCCGGGCCTTTAGGCTATATTTTTTTTTATTTTAATAATAAAATATATTATCTTTTTTTATTAGCCTTGTTATAGCCTACTATAGTTAGGATATTTTTATTAAACCTTTAAACCCTATAGGAAAATAAAAAAGGGTTATACTACTACTTTATTAAAGTATATATTAAAACCCTATAAAATAAAAAATTATACCCTTTATACTATGGCTTTGTCCTCGCATTCGGAACACTTGTGCATGTATAAAAAGCTAATTTAGACATAACTTGAAATGAAGTCTTGGAGAACGCAGAAGACTGAGGTTTTTAAAGTCTGGAAACTTTGTACCCAATTTAGTTCTAACTTGATACCCAATCATTAGCGCACCCGATACCGACCGCAGGAGCCAAATAAGCGCATTCGACACCCACTTGATGTGACTCTTGAAACTTTCAGAGATTGAACAAGGTGCAAAGCCAGGCTCGTTTCATTGCGGTCGACCCAAGCAAAACCTACGAGAAATACCAGAAAACAAGTCAGTCTCAGTGTCAGACCTGCTTCAAATCTTTCGATACCTATCAAGAACTGCGTGACCACATCGCTGACTTTCAGGCTAGTGGTACTGCCTTTTTCGTGTATCCCTACTGACTAGAAACAACAGGCGGAAATCCCGCGACTGACTGCGAGATTACTTGAAGCTCAAGCGCATCTCCCGCGTAAGCACCACAACGATCACGAGGCGGTAAATGGCGACAGTGGTTGGGATACGGAACGGGACGACGATCTCAATGGATGTGGGAATACGGGAGCGACAGCGGTGACTACGACGACGATATGACTAGTGATCGAACTACTCTCTGATTAACCCTCGATTTTCACGCCTTACTGCGAATGTCCATATCCCAGATGCCATCGTACAGCGCTCTTTAAGGCCTTCTGCGCCATGATGAGTCGCATACGAGAGCTAGCCCAGTCCTGTGAGCTCCTATGCTGATTCTCTGACTCAGATGTACAATGCCACGAAATATGTGTCCTTTGCCGTCAGATATTCAAACAGATGTGAACATTCATACGGCACGGGTGCCGTGCAAGGCAAAAGACCAATGATAAAGCGGAGGAATTCTACCGGAAAGAACGGTGCGCAGCTCGAAAGATACGCTGCCAAACAGCTAGGGAGGATGTCCGCAAGCAGAAAAGCCCGCACTGGACATTTAAATAAACGAAAAGCTGAACGGGTTGATGAATGTCTGGCCATGGGCACCTCGAAACTTCACAAAGGAATTCCAACACTCCCGAACCGTTGACCAGGGCTTTGGAAGGAAAGCCCTGCCCACTATGGTTGGAGAGCTGGAGCCAGTCATTGCCAATTTGGTGAAAAAAGCCCTGTCCTACCCGGCTACATGGCCCGCTGGGCTGCCAACCACTGCGGTCTTTGCCTTCGGACCCTCCACGCCCCCGCGTGATGTCGACAAACTGGAGAAGCAGTTGGTAGACGCTGCTGAGACCAGATGTCGGTCTGACTGCACCGACTTTGAGGACTCCCTTGGCACGTTCGACGCTCGAGAGATCAAGCTCGAAAATCGGGGTCCCGCCGGTCGCCGAACAAAGCTAAGCGGCTTCCCAAGACAATACATATCTTTGTGCAGCATTCGACGCGTTACTTGCGATCTCGGAGCTCTGGAACGGGATGAGCCTTGGATCCTTGAACACTGTCATGGCGCTAAAGTGTGATGAAGTTGGTTTTCTCCCTCGCCGTCTGTCTATTATTTGACTCCTCCCCCTAGGAGATCATTCCCTACCTGACACGCGTGAGGAATTTCTGGGCAACACTTGTCGACCATGACCGCACTCAAATAGCTCGTATTGACCTACATGCCGTGGACACGCTGCAGCTGTACGCCCCTCGAGCGTCCAAAGTTGATCGGAAGACAGTGAAGGGGAAAATACTCGGCGGTTAGGTTTTTTCCGACTTCAGTCGGACCGAACGTGTCGCCATCTGGGCGAACCGACGATCCCAAGACGCGTGTGACAGCATCAAACCGTCCCTTCATACTTTCTTCCGTGACATTCCCTACCTGGAACTCTGCGCCAACGCCGTGAAACGGTGGGTTGTTCTCAATAAACCACGCCCCACGGTTCGGAGTGCACTGATCCACAGTTTTCGATCCCGCCATGCCGATTGTGATTGCCTGATCTAGACATCCGACACTACTTTCTGTCGCGAGCCTGGATCTAGTGACGAACATTTAACGTCTGGATATCATCAACTCTGGATGTACGCTATGCGACATTACCTGGAGATGGCCTGAGCGAAGGCCGAGAGCGTTGTCTATGCTATGGCCGTTCCTGCAAAGAAGCTAGAATTTCGTACTCCACAAATCAAGGTAATCTTAAGACAATCACCTGACCAGCGGATTGCCGGGGTTGCCCTCCTCAAAGCACGGAAGCCGGATCACTTTTTCTATAACAGTGGGACTTTCAACTCTCTTATCGAGACGATTGCTGGTTGTTTTGCGCTTGCTATCCCAAACGAGGCCGCCATTAAGCTCAAGGACCGGTGCGGAGCGCTTCGGGAGCAAGCCCAGCAACTATACCACCCGCATATCTTCTTGGACACACTACCCTCGGCGACGGTGTTGCGAAGAAAGGAAGCGAGACGAAGCATTTACTACGCTTTTTTTCGGCAAGCCCTCCCCAACAACCTCACCAAGTACTTCCTTGGGGCAATCATCATCCAAGGATCCTCTTTCACCCATGTTTGTCCCAAGTGATAGGCCGAGACCACAATGGGGATCGACCTACCACCATAGGTCGAGAAACGGCTTTGATTGAAGGGCCACTCCATGGCCGGCGGGGTCGTTGAAGAACGGTATCAGAGGCAAGAAAGACGGCAGGCGGTAGAGCACGGTCCACTTCTCCCCTAGCAGCCTTCCATTCAAAGTTCCATAGGAGAGGGAGGCATCTACTATTTCTGAGGTCATGGATATGTATTGGGATAGCTCTGGCGCGGAAGATCAACCCCGACCGGAGAATGTCGAACAACAGCCAGCAGCTGGTGGAATGAATTTTGACAGTGAGGAACGTGAATGTACAGAGATCGATGAAGTGGACCTGCTGAGCCGAGCAGCAGATAGGAGCCCTGGAGGACGCGGCTGCTTTGAATCATCCGACCATAAGGGCACCACGGGATACAGATATCCCAAGTATACCGGACGAGGGAGCAGGTGCAGTGGAGGTGGACGTTGATATGGACTCATCGGCGCAGAACCAATCAGTGCGAGATCGCCAACGCCAACTATATTATCCCGCTAGTCAAGCATTACGCCGCCGACCTCGCAAAGAAAGAATAGAGATGCAATGTGGAGACCATATGACACTACACAGAAAGGCAACCGCAAAGCGACCGAAAGATCGCTTGCCGCTCAAGGCCAGTCGGTCGCGCAGGAAGGAATAGCAGGAGAGCAAATGGCGGATGGAACGGAGCGGAGAGCTCCTCCGACAAGATCGAGTAGCTCGGGAGCGCGCAGATGCTCTTACTCAGCTACAAACACCTGGGGCCATGGAAGGTCATGCCCCCCGGCCTGTGACTGAGCTTCCCGCTGACGTGCCGAGTCTAGTTACAAGATTACGGGAAAATCGAAGCCAGCTCGGTGCAGTACACTGACTCCCGACAATAATGGAACGCAGGAACCTCTTGAATTGGAGCCGGCCGCTGTTGATCATCTGGACGATGTTGGGGGTGGGACCGCGGCGGGTGCTGTTAAACTTGGGCTTTCTCGACAGGATCCCGAACGACACAGAGCGGGTCTACCCAATCCAGAAAGGCAGGAGGGGGAGGATCTATTATTTGATGTTCATATGCTGGAAGAGCCAACAGATCAGGCAGTGGAGACGATCCAGGAAGACCAACTCTAGAAGTTCCCGCTCCTCTTCGCCCATGCATGAGGGTCTTTCCAGTGATGTGCAACCAGAGCGGAAGGTCACAGCCACATTCTATGTCTACGAGCGACAGGCATGGAGAGGGATGGATATGGTCTCCGTGAGCCCTACTCAACTGGCTGGGGCGCAGATTATCGCCGACCGATATGCACGAGATCCCAGCCAATATGCCCGCTTTTAGGATGGTCAACTACGCAAAGTCGCCATCAATGAGTGCGTTCGCGCCGCGATTGACGACGGTAGTTTCGCTGTCCTGATGAGTTTTGAAAAGGACCCGAAAGTGACTCGGCATCTTGTCGCGTCTGTCGCACAAATGTTTGAAAAACGGTTTAAAGCAAACATTGGAGTCCCATCGACTAGTCCCGTCTACTAGTCCCGTTCAAACGCGGAAGGATGCAATTTCAGAAAAGACAGAGCAACGTGGAAGACAAATAACGCCACGGGTAGCCGCCAGACCGCCGCAGGATGTGCGGCCCAGTCGGGCACGCTCAGAGGCAGATTCTCAACCTGTTACTATTGTGTTCCGGGTCCGAGATGAGAACGGACGCTGGAGGATGGCTTATGAGGTCCGCGTTGATGGTCGGTCCAACCCGTCGCGGGTGGAACAACTGGCGAGAAGGGAGGCAAGAGACCGGCAGGCCGCATTCTATGATAAGAACCTGCGGAATCTTACTCCGGCACAGAGAGAATTAGAGCGAGGGGAAACGTCAGGATCTTCCCGTCGTGCACTATCCAAAGGTAACCAGGGGGCCCCTAATTATGATTTCATTAAGTCATAAGTCATATGGCGAAGGAAACCCCGGTACTACGTACTTGGTTTGGACGAGATCGCGTGGCTTCTGGAACGCGTATGAATGCGATACAGGGAAACAAAAAAAACGGGAAGCTCCTTCAAATGGAAAGCTAGGAAGTTTTCCGCAGCAGTATGTGCTTCGAGTGCTGCTGCATCACTAGTAATTTGCCTCGCTTTCAAGGATGCGGTCATGGCGATGCGACTTGGAGAAGTAGTTTTTGGCAAAAGTTTCAGCCATCTGTACGTATAAGTACTTGCCAGAGCAGTATACCGAAGAGAGCCCACTTACACTGTTTCTTCAATATTCTTGAGAATAAGGAAAAGAATCCCGGGACCTCCTAAATCCTGCGAGAGCAACTCGTACCTTTCCCCCCCCACCAATCCACCTTCGTAGATAATGAACATCTGACACTTGAAGTTCTTTAAATCTCCCTTCCTCCTGAATGGTTACGGGGCCTGGTGATAAGAACAAATTTCGGTAGGCATAACCTTCGCCCTCACGGGGTCGCATGCGAAGGGCCTTTGACCATGCCCCATGGTGCCGGTCCTCTGCCTCTGGGTCTCGCAGTTGCCTAAGGAGAAAGGGAGGTCCGCTCCACCAGCGCCAACTGGTCCGGGAATTGCCGTAGCAAAATTATCAAAGTAGCTGATGTCAGAGCACAACTATTGTCAACGCCCCATATCACATGATGTCAGGTCACGTTACTGTCGAACTGTCCAGTTAAAATGTCGGACTTGCTGACAAACGTATTGATTTGTAACTGTCGACCATTAGTGACCGCTAGTAATTGCTTCAACGCCGAACTTACAGTTAGTCAGCGCCCGCTCGGTCATTTCCAGTCATTTGCTTGTATCGTTTTTATTTCCTATTTTAGTTAGTTAGATTACCCCTATTCTTCCTGTATTTGTGCAGTATCATAGCTAGATTCAAGGAATCAGACCTTCATATTCTTGCGGTTGTGGACCGAATATTACGTACGCCGCGAGCTCCGACAGTAACTAACTATTAACTCTTAAGGTCGACAGGAGCAGGCGGCTCGTTAGTATGACTTCTTCTCTGGCCGGTATACTCTAGGTTGTGAAGCATAATGCCCCGTTCCGTCACTGGGGAACTTCTCCCTCCGCCTTCTCTCCTTTTACATGGAAACATTCTCTGCCAGCAAGGAAATCTATCACACAACATCCCAGCAGAACCAATTGAGGTCGGCTAGGTATCCTACTAGACGCTGCATAGGCCTAGTCCGGACCTCGTCGGGCCTGGATACTTTTTATAATAATATAAGCACGTCTCCCCTTTGCTCCAGCAATTCTCTTTACACAAACTTGAGCAGCACCACGGTAATTCTGACTTGAATGCGTCCGCCTACCGTTCCTAAATGATCAATGCTGACCCTACTAGATGTTTATTTGCAGCCTCTCATTTGAATTGCTCCTCTGTATAGCGGAGAATCTTGAATCAGCCAGGGATATTCTATCTCTGGCACGAACAAATCGGCAACTGTATCGTATCGTTCTTCCTGTACTTTATAAGTTTAATGTCCGGCAGCAGCACAGCAGCGCGCTGATCTGGTTAGCTGAGAGAGGGAGACCCGAGATGGTTAAGATTTTGATTTACGACTATAACGCCGACGTTAACTCAATCCACAAGAATGATACACCGCTGATACGGGCGGCCAAGTGTGGGTCGGAAACTGTCGTCCGGGCTCTCCTAGGAGCACCAGGTATCGACGTCAACCTCCGGAATGGCGGAATGGAGAGTGCACTGTGGTGTGCTGCGAAACGCGGTCATACGGCTATCGTTGAGGAGCTTCTCGAAGAAAAGGACATTGAGATTAACACCCAAGATGTGGCTTTCGAACAGACACCGCTTGCTGTTGCTGTGGTTAACGGACATGCAGAGATTACCCGCCATCTCTTAGCGACGGGCCGAGCCGGTGTGAATCAGGAAGATAAGCTTGGCCGGACCCCGATCTACCTGGCAATACTTTTTCAGAACTCGGAACTAGCAATGGACATGTTAGCTGAGGAGGGGGTTAACCTTACCTGGCAGGACAACCGGGGACAGACCCTACTAAGCTATGCTGCTTCACAGGGACAACTTTCTGTAGTGCAATTATTGCTGCAGAAGGGGGCTGCTGTGAATACATTGGACAACTTACGGCAGACACCGCTGGACAAGGCGATAATTTCAGGGCATAGGGACGTGATCCGAGCCATCTTGGAAAAACGAATCAGGATTCCTAATCCGGATAGAACGATCTTGCTTGCGGTGGAAAGGGGGCATGCTCGGGCTACTCAGTTATTACTCGATCATGGATGTGACGTGAATGCCCGAGACGCCACTGGACGAACCCCATTGCTAGTGGCCGCGGGAAATGGATACTTCGAAGTAGTGACGGTGTTGCTCAAGCAGCCGACTATCAATGCAAACGCACAGGATTTCTGTGGGCTTACGGCTCTTTACTATGCTGTTTCGAAGCAAAGTGAGCGAGTCGTGCGGTTGCTTCTTATGGATGGCCGTCTTGATCCAATGAAGCGTACGTCAGTCTTTCCAAGTTCGACTGCCACTAATAAGTGAAACAGGTGGGATTCCAAGGCATATGAGTACAAAATTGTTGACTCTCCTCCCCGCCAGGACATTAGCGAACTGGATGAATATGTATTTGTTGTCCGCAAGCGTATTCGTAAGTGTTGATCTGTTTAAACTGCTGGGTCTGACATCAATTTAGAGAAGCAAACACATGATGTGATCACTTATGTGGATGTCAAATCACCGAGCCTGCGAGACATCCTGAGACGCGTCTTGAAAGATATCAAAACAGCGCGATTCGAGGGCGACAAGCCTGCGGTACGCTACTATTATCGCTCTTTGAAGGTTCTCTCCTAGCGAACTATATCGAGTCAATGAAGGTTTACCTCTCTATTCTGTGTCTAAAAGAGATAACCCCCCATGCTGTTCAATTAAGCTAAGAAGAGGCATAAATAGTGTCTTTCTTGTCAATCTCGTGGCTTTGATCTCAGCAATCAGATCTGTCCAAGACATCCACTGCCATTCCTCGCATTTATCTGGTTCCATAATCTGGGCGATGTCAGCAGTCGATGCACATTGAGGCGTTGGGCAATTACGTTTGGCTGGGCATTCTCATCACAAAGACTTGCGGCAACAAATATGGTCACGTAGTGCTTCCCCTCTTCCAACATTCGATCGTTCGTGGCAGTAAGAAAGCGAATCTTATCAATTTCAATCCCGGTTTCTTCAAGAACTTCGCGTTTCGCACATGATCCAAACGTTTCTCCATAATCGATATGACCTCCCGGCAATCCCCAAGTTCCTAAGCACGAGTCAGTTTTGGATTACTTGAGCGCCGCAACGAGGAAAGGTTTCCGGATTACCAGCGCCATGGCTCCCTTTCCGTTTTCCGATCAGAAAATTGTTGTCTGGCCTAAGAGCGAATACGGCAACCCCGACTTTTACGCTCATCATGGAAAAAAAGACACTCAAGGTGACACGCGGCGAAAACGAGGTGAGATAACTGCAGTTTTAGCTTCAACTGGGAAAATCTGGGTAGTATTGAGGGCTTTAATGTCTCTGAAAAAGGTAGAGAGCCATCGAGGCGGCCTGTACGCTACAGGCAGTGAATGCGCTCTCTGGTTCGCGTAGACCATCAATGACCGATCATTTCCTTGGCACTATTCTGCATCTGTGTGACCAAGGATGACGACGCCCTTTTTGTCATTCTTTCATCGCCCTGGTCTTGCCTCCACTTTCCCTCCTTGGCCGCCACCCATGAGCTTTGTCCTCCCATCCTCATCATCACCATCGCATTGAATAAATCGTCTCCGGCATGGGGTATTCGCGTCTGCCGACTGGCGGTGTGCATGTTCATGTGCTGAGGCGATGGCACGGTATGCTCCGTCTCACCAGGCAACCAGCCGCATCCTGGCACCGCGACAGGATTCGAGAGGAGTTGAGAGAGCGTCGGACAGCACAAACATGGTGCCATCGGCTGAGCGAGACGGCAGATATTCTTTTCTCACTAAGTCGGGCGCCCCATGATGGATTTCCTTTGCGGTCGCTTCCATGCATGCTCTCTCCTTATTATGCTCTTGCATACTCTTACATGCTGGCAAAATACACCTCACGTTGGGGATTTTATCAGGTAGCTGCGCGTCTAGCCGGTGTACCTGATTATAACCTTGTGCGAGAAGTGGTGAACCCTGTCAAAAGCACAAAACTCGGTGAAGTCGCCGCACGGCACAAGATTGATCGAATTAAATTCGACAAGGCCTGTCAACAGCTCCTTTGGATATGGCCGCTGCTCCCCTAATTGACTGGTAAGTGCGCTGTATTGATTCACAGATTGAACTAATGATTCTGTAGCTGCTTATGGCCTGACGAGCATAAAGCTAGTTGCCTTATTCTGTGGGGTATCGACGACTTCAGAACACATGTGCTACGTTGCACAACCCGGAGTGAGTTTTGGGAATTATTGACCTACCAATCTGCAGTGCGAGTACGGAATGTGGGCAGTTTGTTGGTTCTTGGACCTTGAGGGTTTGTAGAAAGACCCTTATTCAGGATGTTCCAAAACACCTGGTTTTCTCGTCGTATCCAATAGACTGCTACCTGGGAAGTCGAGTCCTGTACTGGATCGAGTGGTCTGACATCTTCTACCCTTGTGCAATAGGAGCCAGCAAATGTGTTCTCTGCCCCGTCAGGCACCCAAATGTAGTAAAGTACTGCCGGGTTTATCTTCCAAATCAGACTGAACGCCCTGATCAGGCAGGTCCTTTTGCCTCTTTCCGGTTGTTCGCTGCTGAGAGGTACAATGGAGTCCTAGGGAGGCCTCAAACGGTAGCACATGAAGGTAGATCCCCGAATATACTGTATGCAGACCATCCTATACTTGTCTGGAGCACATGCAGAGACATATGCAGCTTTGTTGGTGAGTGGGTGGCTTCACACCGCTGCTAGATAGATCACACACACGCAAGCCGGGGTTGCGAGTGAACGGACGGAAAGTTCTGGATTTTGGCAGTTTAAAGCTACTAATAAGCTGCCTCGAGACCTTTCTTTAGCTAGCAACCAGACTCCAAAAAATCCGTGATACTATTTCTCTCCTCCCCAAATCTCTACCCGCATACTCTGAATCCTTCGATCTGGAAATGAAAATTGCACCAAGCTTCAACGGCGCTCAGCCCACACATGAGATCACGGGTTCGCATTCCAGTCCAATTATAGGGCTATATGGCATTTCCGGCTCAGGGAAATCATTCTTGATGAAGCAATTAATGGAGAAGCTCGGACCGGATAGCTTTGAGTATTATGAAGGTTCTAATATGATCCATTCGGTGACCCCTGGTGGCCTTGATAAATTCTACGGATTATGTGAAGACGAGAAAGCGAAACTCAGAGGACACGCTATCGACAAGATCAAATCCGAATGCGCTGAGAGTGGAAAGACCGGCATTGTCGCGGGACATTTTATGCTATGGTCTGAAGAAGAAGAGACTGGAACGCGAGTCTATACAGAGAACGACTTGGCCACTTATAGTCATATACTTTATGTCAACACTACAGCTGAGCTGATGTTCCAGTACCGTCAAAAAGACACTCAAAAACGCCGACTACCCTGGTCGGTACAACATCTGCACCGGTGGCAGCAAACCGAAATTAAGGAACTCCGTGAGCTCTGTCGTGAACACAACATTCTATTTTCGACCATTTTTCCGAACCTGGTGGGCCAACTTTCCGAGTTCATACTGGACTTTCGGCGCCATAGCGAAGAGTATAATCTCTCAATCGCTGAGGAGCATCTCGACAAGGCACTCTCGGCTGGGTATGACACGTTGGAGACTGTTCTTCTGGTGGATGCTGATCGGACGCTAACCGCGAGTGACACCGGTGCGATCTTTTGGAGCCAAGCCACGCAGCCAGAGGGCGACAGCAGTCCGCTACGGGCTTTGTTTGGAAGCCGATTGGGATACTCTTATACCGCGTTTCGGCAGGCTATGCTACTTTGTGAGGAAGCAACCGCGGATCTGGAATTTGATGCTCTTTGTCAAGGCGTGGTCTCACAAACAACCCTCTACCCAGAATTTGTTAGACTTTTACGCCTCATCGGGGGATACAATCATATACATCCTATTATAGTGACGTGCGGACTGCGCTGTGTTTGGGAGAAAATCCTACACCGAGAAGGTCTGTCTTCGACGGTGAACCTCCTCGGGGGCGGCCGTTTGACAGATGGGTTTGTGGTCACTCCGTCCGTGAAAAAAGCAATTGTCGATCGTGTGAGAAGCGTCCATAACGCATACGCATGGGCAATCGGAGATAGCCCGTTGGATCTACCTATGATGATTGCGGCTGACCAAGCTGTTGTTGTGGTTGGTGAGCAAGACTATCGAAGCAAGACTATGGATGTCAAATTATTGGCGGCGGTTGAAGATGGCCTTGAGGCCCGCCAAGCATTGCTGCCAAAGAATTGCCCGGTGCGACTAGACATTGGTCGACTTCCAGTGATCGACTTCAGCGACGAGGATACTGTCAATGAGATTCTCATACATCGCAATCCACCCGGGCGCTTGCAATTCGTTCACGCTACGGATAGCAACGCAGCCAAGTTGCTTATGACGCCAATGCGCGATGCATCTGTCAAAGGGCCAGCCCAAAGAAAGGCGCATTCTGCAGCGGGGGCATTCTTGGCTTTGACTTATCTGTCCGGTTTTATCGGCCTTGAGCAAGTGCAAATTTCCCATGTTCAAGCTCATAAGACAGCTGGGTTCCGGTTGCGTGGGGAGAGGCGAACTTTGATTGTGGCTCTGATGAGGGCCGGCGAGCCTATGGCGCAAGGGGTCAACAAGGTCTTCCCGCAGGCCACTTTTCTGCACGCGAATCAGCCAGACGATATTAAGCAGCACCACACCGAACACAGTGACACTGTTATCCTGGTGGACTCGGTGATTAATAGCGGCAAGACTATGGTTCCGTTCATCCAGAGAATCCGAAGGCTTCATTCTGCGGTTCGGATTGTGGTCGTTGCTGGCGTTATCCAAGAGCAGGCGGTTCGAGGATGTAGTCCCCTGCGAGCACTTGGACGTTCATTTGACCTCACGATCGTTGCCCTCCGAATCTCCAAAAATAAATATACTGGCGCCCGTGAGACTGACACGGGCAACCGCCTTTTTGGCACACTTTATCTCGCTTAGACTGATTGTGAGGGTAAGTCGCGCTTTGTGGAGATAAGAAAAAGTTGTTTGCTTTCCTACTATAGCTTCTCAATAGACGAAAGGAGAAGTCATTCTATGGGCTTGGACGATTTCACTCGCTGGGATCAAATAAGCACTTTAGGACGTATTCATCGGTGGCAATTGTCTCTCTAGTAAACGTGTTATTTGCGATCAAGGGGGCGCTTGGGATTTATATCGCAAGAAATTCTGTTGGGAATGGTCTAGAGTTTCTGACCGTGGAAGGAGCCTACTTCCCGTTCTGAAAGCCTGGCGACAAGCCCCGTCTTCGCCTCTACTCTCTACATAAAATTACTCCCTCCGCGCCAACAAGACCAGCCATTATCAGGATGAGCATTGAGCGATGATTTAATTCCTTTGTACATATACGCAAAGAATCAAAGCTCCTTAAGGGCCACACTTCTGGAGGCCATACTTTTAATTTTGGCGGTTAAAAGACGATTTTCTTCGTACATATAACCGCTTTTTGTCCATTCGCGAATCGAGCGTCATCCAGTGATATTTATTCCCTTGCCGCCGACCTGCACCTTGTGGTGGAGATTTTGCCCCAATCCACGCGATGAGTCTTAACTCCATGATAACAGCGAAGAGGAATAAAATTATCACTGGGAAAAGGTTCAGAGCAGTTAAGATTACCAATGTGATAATAATAAGGCCTTGTAAAATTATCCCTAGGTTAATTTTATGAAAACGATAAAATTCATATCCTCTAATATTACCCACCTTCGAGATAAAGGAGCGATCAAAGAATTTGAAATCGTTGGATTGAAACTAGGACAAGTCATAGAAACAATGTTTTAAGGCCGTTAGCTACAAACCAGTGACATTCGTTATTTGATTTAAAATCCAGGATAATAACTTAATGATTTTGTTTTACGGGCAGTAGACCTTGGGCAGGAGTCTGGCATCGATCATGATCTGTGGATCGCGATCCACATCCGCTCCTCAATCCATGAAATCCAATCCAACATGGCTCGTTTTCATGATAGGCGCAATATCTGAGGCCCACTCTTCAAGCCAGACCGGAGTCTTGTGTTCAGGAATAATCGGTTCGTCCAATAGGGCTAACAGGATTATTCCGATCTCACCATCATTCGTTGACAGAAATAGTTCTTCAGGCGCCAAGACCCTGAAGCCCTGTGTTAATGGGCAAACTATCCCTCAGGGCAATCTACTCGTACTCTTCGTCTCAGGCGTCATTCATACTAGATGGTGCGTCTTCTAAGCCCGCAGCGACTGAGGTATGCACGACTCCGATTAATGTTGACGCAGGGCGGACCACTGCTCTGCATGCTGCTTGGCCTTCGACTCCGCCAATCGATTCAACCAGGGAAACTGCGCTGGTCCCTACGGCACGAGATAGCGCAGCTACATATCCGGAACAACACCTGCTTCACGGTGATTACGACTCGCAGGGCCCACCAACCGCAAACCCTTTATTTTTGTCTCTCAGCTTGACTATTCCGGTCACCATTTGTCTACCAATCGATTTGACAACACAATCTTTGTATACGCATTCTCCTTATCTTTCTGGGGCCCGTGATGGTGGACGTTGAATCCCGACATGTCTGTTCACTATTTTCTAAGCGGAACAGCATGCGCGAACACCACCGGACCGACACCCACGTGGGTTATTGCACCAGCTTCTGACCATTCGGACTTCGGATATTAAGGCTTTCTACCCTTTGTTTGCGACGCTTGTTAGTTAGTTTTGGACTCTCTCGATATTTGCGGTTATCCGTCTCGTTTTTGTTCTCTAATCTTGAAATGTGTGCTGGAATGCGGGCTACCTGTTGAGGAACCAGTACTGAAAGTGAATCCAACTTCCTCTTAGCCTTTTGTCACTTTGACCTCTTCGTTCGAACTCCTTTCGACTTCCTCAGTGCGTAGCGGCTTGTCGGGCACAGCTGGGATGGATATCGATCACATTTGAGCCACATTCCCAGGGGTACTACTGATCACCGACCAGCCCACAGACCTAGGCGCGAGAGATTTAGATTGCGCGGGTGTATTGTTCCAATGCCTTTCACGCGTAGCGCTGAATTCCCAAACTTAGTCGCGAAGGCAGCCCCAGGATCGAAGTCCACGATCATTTCGGTGGCACACCGGGCAGATAGAATTACGGTGCCTTGTGCGAGTTGTCGAACATTGGACTGATTTTAGCTCATCCTTCCGCAAGGGCTCTCCGCGAAAATGCCGATATGGTATTCATACGGGGAGGGGGGTAGTTTCTCAAAACTTATTCACACCCGAACCGAAATGGCTGGAAGGCAAGCCGCAGATCGCGCGCCAGATTGAGGTGGAGATGGGCCGACCTGCATTCTTCTACCAACGCATTCGAAACTCCAGCGTTTAACAGCAAATGAAGAGGCTCGGCTTACACAAGAGGGCCATTGGGAGTTCGTTCGTCCCAAACCATGGGTTCGGCAGCTCTCTGCTCCGCATCGTGAGGGAAGTGTCTGGCCGAAACGCCCTCATTGCGCAATCTCATCGACGTCGACCAAGGTTTGTAAGTTTGAACGAACCTGTCGATGTCTTCGGTTAATTG